>ML266884.1:0-60982 GCA_005239495.1 Nicotiana undulata | reverse complement strand
TGAATTTTACTCAACCTCAATTCCAAAGTATTTCAACTCTTTATTCATCCTCAAAAAGTGTCTTTCTCACTTACCTCATTTAAGACTAAATCAGTTTTTAAGATCTGGCCAAAATTTTCGCATGCATGTCATATCACTAAAACTAGCGGGAAAAGAACTAAGCATGGAATGACACAAAAGGACAAATTATATTTCATTGAGTAAACAATAAGACAAACAACCTAAAATCCAAGTTATAACCCTAAAATAACCCGGCTAATGAAAATAACAACAAAACAGATCGACAAGACTCACACAAACAGAACAGAGGGATAGAAGGGTTTGACTCAATAAAACAAATAAAATCTGGATCACAACCCTGAAATAACCCAGATAACAGAAAAAACATCAAAACAAGCTACCAAGATTCCTTCCTCGTGAGGAGGGAATGACTTTTCAATTGCTAAGCTTGATATTTAGCCACAAATTTGCTCATCAGAATCAGTATAACCTTCTCCAATTTCAAAAATCATTAACTTCGGTCAGCGAGTTCCCGAGATGATTTTCATACTCCCTGTCACCATGCATCATCCCCACAAAGTGTGTATCATCATGTGCAAGTAAAGGATTCTGCGTGATATTCTGGGTGTCACTGTCTTGGATCACAATCAGGTTTTCCTGGATCATCCTTTCTATTTCTCTTTTCAAATCCCGACAGCTTTCAACATCGTGCCCCTGGGCATTGTAATGGTATTCACACCTTTTAGAAGGGTCAAAGCTTCTTGCACGTGGATCCAGATGATTTGGAGGAATAGGTGCAATCATGCCATAATGCTTTAATTTCTCAAACAAGCTTGCATATGACTCTCCTATTGGTGTAAAATTATCTTTCAACCTTTGTTCTCCTCTATACCCCTTGCTTGGATGTGGGTTATAAGGAACTTGGAAATTTTGTGGAGGCTGATGGAGATTTTGTGATGCTCGCCTTCTGGGGTGTCTTGGTGGCTGAACAGCATGCTTAGGTGGAGCAAAAGATTATTGTGGATTCTGAGGTGGATAGGATTGCTCAGGGGAATCATCGGAAAACAGACGAGGCTGGTCATACCTTCGAGATGTTCTCCTAGGACCTCTTCTCAACCCTGATGCCATCATGATTTCTTCATCTTTCTCATTCAGGTCACTAAAATTATCAGATTCCATTTGGACAACCTGAGTTGCGGCTTTGAGAACTGCTTGGGTTATAATTTTGCCTGTCTTAAGACCATTCTCAACCATTTCTCCCATTTTGATTGCTTCTGAGAAGGATTTGCCAACTGCGGACATCATGTTTTGAAAATAATATGGATCTTGAGCCTGAAGGAAGACATTGATTAGCTCGTGGTCATCCATGGGTGGCTTAACTCTTGCCGCTTGCTCTCTCCATTTAATGGCATATTCCCTGAAACTTTCAGTTGGTTTCTTCTTCAGGTTTGAAAGGGAATTGCGGTCCGGGGCAATGTCGATGTTGTATTGGAATTGTTTGACAAAGGCCTGAGCCATGTCGTCCCAGACATACCAGCGAGATGTGTCTTGATCAGTAAACCATTCAGAGGCTACCCCCGTAAGGCTTTCCCCAAAATAAGCCATTAGCAATTCTTCATTTCTTCCTGTACCTCTTAGCTGATTGCAATACCTTTTCAGGTGGGCCATGGGGTCTCCATGTCCATCATACTTTTGAAATTTGGGGGTCTTGAAACCAGGTGGCAAGTGGACATCGGGGAACATATATAGATCCTTGAAAGCAGTACTCTTCTGACCTGTCAACCCTTGCATATTTTTCAACTGTTGTTCTAAGCTTTTCAGTCTATGGGTCATTTCTTCTTGTGCCATCTTTCGGGCAGGCTTCTCAATCTTTGCAGGAAGATCAAATAGGTACGAGTGGTACTCAGGAGAATGGTACTGTTCTTGATGGGTAGCAAATTGTGATTCATGACTTTTCTTCTGTACCGTTGTTGGCTGTGGGATAGTGAAGACGGGCATAACAACAGCGATTGTCTGATTGGTTGTCAATGGCACACTTTGAGAGCATGTAACAGAAGTTCCAGCAGTAGTTATGCAGTTGGGATAAGGACTGAACCCAGGTGGATAAGATTGATCAGGCAATGAGACCGGAGTGGCAGTAGTTGAGATGGGTGTGAACTCTGGGAAACCATGAGAAGAAAAGGGCAGTCCTTGGCCATTGGCCCATGCTTGACACATTTCAGCCATTTTCCGTTTCAAAACTCTATTTTCCTCAGCCACAGTGGACTCTTGTTGAACCCTCTGACCCTGAATCTCATGAGCACTCGTAACAGCTTCGATGTCAGTTGTCATTGGCATTTTTTCTTTGACCTTGTGAATTGTGTTGCAGCTTACCACAAACCGACCACCTCAAACTTTCTTCACAATTCAAAATAAAAAACATGTTAGAGGGGACTCACTCAGTCCTTATTATCATTCCCTCTTTCTTTCTTTTTTTTACTTTCTTTTTCTCTCACTTTTTTTTAATTTTTTTTACGGTTGTGATCGAATCCGATGGAGATTGCCTACGTATCATGACGCCGCATGAATCAGATCTTGCGTAGTTCGGGAAGATTGAGAATAAAGTAAATAACCTACCTAACTCTTTTTTTTTTTTGGATTTTGATTTTTTATTGATTTTGTTTTTTAATTTCCAAAAGAAAAACTCATAAGGAAGAAAGAGTTTATTTTGTTGTTTCGATTTTTTTCGATAGAAAAACTTCTAAAGAAGAAAGGAAATATTTTTTTGATTTTTGGACTTTTATTTTGAATTTATGAAAGAAATACTTCTAAAAAAAAGGAAAATATTTTTGAATCTTGAATTTTCTTTTCAATTTTTTGCAAGAAGAATGAACATATTTTTGAATTTTGAGAGGAAATTAATAGAAAATATTTTTGTATTTTTTGAAAAAATTACAAAAGGAAGTAAACGAAATATTTTTTGGGATTGTTTTTAATTATTTGGGCCTAAAAGAAAGACTTTCTACAGAAAGAAGTAAAAATACTTTTTTTGCTTTTGTTTGAAAATTATGAAAAATAAAAAGGCAGAAAATATTTTTTGGGATTTTAATTTGATTTGTCTTCTTTCCTTTTCAACGAAAGATTTCTACGAAGAAAAATATTTTTTGGGTTAAAAAAAAACTTCTTATTACTTTATTTGAGATTTTCTATAAAAGGACTTCTAACGAAGGATCTAAAGGAAAATATTTTTAGATTTTTGTAAATATGGGGCCGGAACCGATGAGGTTTGCCTACGTATCTCACATCCGGTGAGAATCAGACCCGCGTAGTTCTCCCATCTTTGACGGAACCGGGGAAACATGATATTAACTTATTTTCATTTTTTTAAATACATTTTCTCTTTCTCCTTCTTTCAAAAATTTTGGCAGAGTTTCATGACATTTTCAAGTATCGGGGTTTTCAAAAATCGGGTAAATTTTCTTTCATATCTCACTCTTGGTTTTTCTGCTATTTTTTCTTTATTCGGTCAATAAACAAGCCGAAACAAAATATTGTACACATAGCAGGTAAGATGCATCATGATGGGTTCGGGTTCATCTGTCCTAGACGGATCCAACCCCTGTGTTGAGTCCCCTAAGTCAAATGAACATGATGCAAATAATCGTTCCTACTAGGGATCCAGCATGAGGCTATGTTATACTAGGTTTATATCCCGGGATTTTGTTCTAGACAAGGCTTACCCGAGCGGACAGCTCAAGCCGAGGTCGAGGCAGCGTACCGGGAATACAGAAGCTTCACCGGCTTTGCAACTTGTCCGTACCTCCTTCTAAAATTTGGATGACTCTAACAGAAAAGAAGTCACACGAAGTGCACACTTCCCAGATGATTTGGAATACTCAGAGAGAAGAAGGGTTTCAGCACAGTTTTATACGCAGTTCAGATAATATCAAAGCGGTAAATGCGGCAATTAGCACATTAGGTTTAAACAGGAAAAATCAGATAATGAAAGCCAAAATATAACAGTTATATAAGCTCGAAATCTTGAACCCTGAACCAGAGATTCTGGGTTCGATCCCCAGCAAAGTCGCCAGAGCTGTCACACCTCCTTTTTCACTACCCCGGATTTAATGAAGGGGTAATAAGGGAGTTTTTCCACTTTAAGTGACATTATTCGAATTAGGGATTTATTTATTATTTCAGAGTCGCCACCCGTGTTTTTGACGATGCTCCGGGACACCGTTTATTTTGAAAATCCCACACCGAGGAATTTTGACTCTGTTTTATTTTGTCTGTGAAGCAGAAATCCGAGTAAGGAATTCTGTTAACCCGGGAGAAGGTGTTAGGCATTCCCGAGTTCCGTGGTTCTAGCACGGTCGCTAACTATTAGTATTTGGCCTAAATTATCTGATTGATTACGTGTTTTAAACCTATTGTGCATTTTTAACCTTTTGAACCGCTTTTAATATTTATGAAATTATTTTGAAACAAGTCACGATGGCGTACACTTGTTGTTTATGTACATGTTGGGAACCGCGCCACATGAAATGCACCCATGATCCGCGACATGCTTATTTTTATTATTATTACGAAGTTATGGTCAGGTCACATGAAATGCACACCCAAATGGGAATACGTGTCGTGACCATGCCACGGAAATCGTACTCATAGTTACAATAAATTATCTATTAATCACACCTAAAGTAAACTACTACTTGTGCATTAATTATTTTTCTATGTTTGGAATTATTTCAAGACTTTGAACTTCTTCATAATTTATACTGCCTCTTTTGAACGACATTTATACTGACAAAAAAAAACATGACAAAGGTGCGAGGAAATTGTCATGAGATAAGCAAGACATATTATACTAGAATAACACTGAATGAACAAATGAACAGCAAGCAAAATTATAAACACATAGTAGGACTTAATAAAAAGATACAAAATAAACAAAATAAATAAATGAATCAAAATAAATGCAGCAAAGACTTAAATATGTATTCAGATTAGAAAATCAACAATAAACAACTTATGGGCACTCAACAGAACAAATATAGATCAACACACACACGCACACGGAAAACTCAACGGAAGTATGATTAAAAATGGAAAAATTAACAAGAAACGGAACACCTGCTCAATTAGATGTGATTAAAAATAGAGAATTACCAAACTCCCGTTTTAAAAAAAATATCGACTCCAAGAAATATACTGACCTGAAAATTTTGAAACAAAAATCTTCACCCAAACTTTAATTTGTCAACAACACAGGTTACTCACATTCCAAAATCAGAGAATACCATCAAGGAATCATACATAACACATAGCCAATTAATGATTTACTAAACACTACAAGACCAAGCAAATTGCAGCTAATCATAAGAGCAATACAACCTTAAACACTAGCTCACATCATATATTAAGATCCAAAATAAAATAGAAGAGATGAGAAGTAACCTGAAATTAGATTTCCAATATATTTGCATCTTCCACGATTACAATTTAATGAGAATTCCGACGATTGAACTCGAAAAGAAGGTGAAAGACAGCAGCAACAAAATTGAGCAGGGACCGCGAACCAGTAACAAAACTCGAACGGTGCCGGAAAACTAGAGCTCGAACATGACCAAAACTCAAATTTCAATAAAAATCATTTCTCATATGATAATGGAGGGAGAATGCTCGCCAGCAGACTGGTGGAGAGTTCCAACAGCGGCGATGGCAGCTACAAACTAGAAATGTGCGAGAAAAAATGGAAAAAGCAGTGGGAGGAGGGGTGGGCAGCGGGGTTGGCCATAGTTTCCGGTTGTTCCGTTGAGCTTGCTGACATTGGAGGTGAGATGGGGTTAGGGGGACGGCTAACTTTTTCTTCTATGGTGTCCGTTCTCTGCCCTCCTCTCTCTATGTTTTATTCTGATTTTGTCATAAATAATGGGTGTATTTAAGATTAAGTTTGAGCCAATGGATAAAGATGGAGATTTGTTTTTTTTGTTAAATCAGAAGAGTGCTCTACTTCTGGTGGTTGTTACATGGTTGTGGGCAGTATGAGATTATCTTGGGAAAAGAAGGTAATGACCTCAATGGTGAATGTATCCGCGACTGCTCCTAGGTTCTTAGAGATGAGGGCCGGTCCAAAATTTAGGGATTACGTCTCTATTATATAGAGGAGTGTATTAGGGTGGGAACGTGGGGAATTTGGTTTGGTCTGGGATTTTGGGCCCTCAAATTAGGCCAATTTGAAACAAGGGCAAATTTTATCTTTCAAAAATAGTCATCTTACTACTAATTAAATTTTTTTTATCAAAACGACCTAATTAACATTTTAACTAATTAAATAAACTAATTGATTAAGCTAATGTATATTTTTTTTGACTTCTATATATTAATCTATCAATTAAAGGGTAATTAATTTCTAAAAATGCGAATTAAACCTAAGATTACATGAAATGAAAAAAATGTGACAATTTTTGTGATTTTTCTATGATTTTAAAATATTAAACATGCATGAAATGCAACTAAATAAAGAAAAGTTCATAAAATTCATTAAAAGTTATTTTTTGATTATTGTTAGGAGTAAGTTCCATGCGGGGCAAAAATTGGGTGTTCACAGGCGCCGTTGGCTTAACTTGGTCCGGAATTTTGAGGGCCCTCTTCAAAATTCTTTCCCAGTTTCTGATTATGGGAAAAATGAAAATTTTATTTTATTGTGACCGAACCCACAGGGCTGCCTACGTATCCCCTCTTAAACGAGAACCAGGTCAAAAGCATAGTTCAATTACTTCCTTGATTTTTAGACTCGTGTCTGGCTTGAACTTCAGGAGTTTCTGCTTTACTGGTGGACACATCGGATTGGTGGGTAGCTTATGAGATACTATGGATGTACTCAATCCGGTCATATCGTCATACAACCATGCAAAAATGTTTGCATGCTCTTTTAGGAAATGAGTGTACTCTTTCTTCTCTGATGGTGACAAGTGAATGCTTATGCGAGTTTCTTTGACTATTTCGGAATCTCCCAAGTTGACTATCTCAGTTTCGTCCATATTGGACTTAGGCTTATTCTCAAAATTCTCAACTTCTCTAACAATTTCTTAAGGTATCATATCTTCTTCTTCTTCTTCTATCTCTTCTGAGTCACTATCCTTATGTTGCGTTGTCTCATTACATGTCACAGTCGTTGGTTCATCAAGGTAAGAAATAGTAATTCAGTTTAGAGAAAGATATAGAAGATAGTAATAATAAAACATCAAGCCATTGATAAATATTAAAATGTCAAACAAAGCGATTTTCAATAACTCAAACAATGTTTTTCAAAACGAAATACTCAAAATATTTTTAAAACAAATGCTCGAGAAGAATTGTTTTCAAAATAAATGACACTAGCAACCATGCTACCCGAGACTTGTCGGGCCTTTGATGGTGTGGCAGTCAAGTTCCTGAGAATAGCTCCCTTCTCCACTGTCTGGATGACGAGGCCTTCTTCCTCCTCCTCCTCAACTATTACACTACAATCCATGTCTTCCTCTTCTAGAAATAAATTCCTCAAACCAGCTAGAACTTTGTCCTCTTCGGATCTCTACATCATATCGGCTTGATGGAAGGATTAACTCAAATGAGGTATCGGCTGTTCAAGGGGGTAGTAAGGTCGCGCCATGGTGGCGACCAATTTTGATACTCATGCCAGGTGTACGGATATCCCTATCCAAAGGTCGTGTCGTTACATTTTAGCTGTATCGGTTTGGAAATGCTTTGAAGATTCTTCCCGAGCCCGTTATCGGGTTCATACCCTGCCCATGCTAGTATGATTTCTATTTTGCTTCTCCACCACTTGTCTTTCTCAATTGCATTGACGCACTCGATGCGATGATAAGTCTCTCCGCCCAATTTCCTTTTATTTTCCACGACCGGAACAATTTGATTAGTATGAATGGGATTACTCCCATCTCCGTGGATGATCACCTTCTGATGAGTCCATTCAAACTTTACAGTCTGGTGCAAAGTGGAAGCCACGGCCCCAGTGGCATGTATCCAAGGCCTTCCCAATAATAAGTTGTATGAGGCGGATATGTCGAGTACTTGGAATTCGATATCAAACCAAGTCGGACCCATTTGTAAGCAAAGATTTGTTTCCCCGATCGTGGCCCTTTGAGATCCCTCGAATGCTTTGACGTTTATAGTACCTGCCCGTATTTCATGTAACCCTTTGCCCAATCTTTTCAGAGTCATCAGTGGGCAGATGTTGAGGCTGGAACCTCCATCTATCAAAACCCTAGCAATGAATTTATCCTCGCATTGTACCGTGATATACAACGCCATGTTGTGGCTTAATCCTTCTGGTGGCAATTTGACTTCATGGAAAGTGATTTTATGGCTCTCTAGTACTTTTCCTACCATGTTAGCCATTTCCCCGCTGGTGATATTGTTGGGAACGTAAGCTTCATTCAGTACCTTCATAAAGTCATTCCTATGTGCTTTAGAATTCTGCAATAATGATAGAATAGGTATATGAGCATGGGTTTTGTTCAGATGGTCCACTACGGAGTATTACCTTGCTTGCACCTTTCTCCAAAGATCGTCCGGGGCAGTTTCAATGATGGGCTGCTTGGAAGCAGCTTCTTTACTTGTTCCCCCTAAGTGCTCAGGTGTGTGGAATCTACTAGTCCTGGTCATTCCTTGTGCTGCACCATCTTCTTCCATTTTTTCTTTTCCTTTCCTCCTAGCTTCTGTAACATAGTCCCAGGGCACGGCTTTGGAATTAAATGGTGGTGCGGGTGCCACCGTCACAGTGAAGGGTGTGGTCACTTCAACTTCAAACGGAGCATGTGCAGTTGCAGGTGTTGTTACTTCCACCTTAAATGGGGTTGGTGCGGCTACTTCAACTTCAATTGGTGGTTGTATCTGTACTACGCTAAGGGTGAGAGTGACCGCAGGTTTCTTAGGGCCATCCCCTTCTCAAATAAGCCCAATCGACCCTTCTGGGTCCCATTCTTAGTCAATCTCTATTACATTCACCCCCTCGCCTCTATGATTTGGGAGGGGATTGTTGCGGACGTTAGGTGTAGACTCCTTTGCTTGTATAACCTCGGTATCAATTAGCGTCTGGATCTTATCTTTTAAAGTGCGACATTCATTAATGGTATGACCTTTCATGCTGGAGTGGTAGGCACATGTTTTATTTGGATTGACCCATTGAGAAGATTTTTCCACGGCAACAGCGGGAATAAGAGTGACATATCCAGCAGCCTTCAACCTTTCTTATAACTAATCGATAGGTTCAGCAATAGGGGTATATTGTTTGGGCGCCCCGCGGTCAAAATTTGGTCTGGGTTTCTGATAGTTTTGGCAGGCTGGCGGTGAGTGCAAATATGATAGTTGAGTGTTATAAGTATGGTAGGCAGCAGCAGGCTGCGGATATATGGGAGGTGAAGGTTGATATGTAGGTGAAGGTGTTTTATATGTAAGAGGAGATTTTGGACCTTGGGCCACCATCACGGCCCCTACTTTCTTCTTTTTGGATATGTCCCCTGACTGCAAAGCTTTGTTCGTAGCCTATAATGCCTCAAAATTAGTTACCATTCCTCTCTTCCTTCTTCAATCCTTTCCCCCAGTTTGATGATGTCAGAGAATTTGTGATTTTCGATAACCTTTCATAGTATTGTGGTTCCTGGGCTTGGACAAAGAACTTGTTCATCTGCTCTTCTTCCAATGCCGACCTCACTTTCATAGCTTCCGATCTCCACGGAGTAGAATACTCGTGGAAAGTCTCTATTGGCTTCGTCTTGCGATTCTGGATATAGAAGACATCTGGTGCATTCTCCGTATTAAACCTGAACCGATACATGAAATCTGATGTAATCTCCAGTGAGGCTTCTCATGAATAGTTTCATGCGAATCCTTTCATCCTTTCCAAATCCTACGAGCTTGTCACGGTATGTCCTTAGATGCACCTTTGGGTCACCTGTTCCGTCAAACATCTCAAACTTGGGAGGTTTGTAACCCTGTGGCAGTTCTACGTCCGACTGAATACACAGATCTTCATAATTCAATCCCTCAATGCCTTTACCCCATTTGACGCCTTGGACTCGACTTGTGAGCTTCTTGAGCTCCTATGCCATATTTTTGATGCGTAGGTCCTTCTCGGTGTACTCTGGTGTGTATTAGGTTTGTTACGTACGGTGAGGTAGAGTTTCTACATATATGGGATTGTTTTGAAGGATACCGGGGATTTGGGTGTATCATTGGTTGAGTTTTGCGGATCAGGGATAGGTTTTTGTGTATTGTGAGGGGTATGGTAGGTGGTAGTTTGTGGATACTGGGTTGGATGATGTTGGTGCTGAGAAGGAGTTAATGCTGGTGGAGGATTAGGATTTTGGGGAGGTGTTGCGTATTGATGAGGTGCGGGTGGATTTTGTGGATGTTGGTTTGGTGTGCTTTGAGGAGGTGCTGGGTTTTGGGCATTCTGTTGGTTGATATATAGGATGTTTAAGGTGAGGGAGAGGTTTTCCAAGTTGCCAACCTGCTCGAGTTCTCCTTGTAACTCTAATATTTTCTACTCCAACCGTAGAACCAAATCATTTTGTGTCGAAGTACTCCGACCATCTGAAGTTTCAACATTTTCTGCATGCGCAGCATTGTCTTTCCTGATACCGCTCATGTCATCCATCTTAGCTTTTCCCTTACTTTTAGGATCACTTGGAGGAGGAGGAGGTGGAGGGCCTCAGGATCTGGTATGATATGTTGATGATGCTAGTATGCACGAACCAACCTTAGGGGGTGGGAATAATCAAAAAAAAAGAAAAAAAAGGTAAACAAGTTAGTAGGGAATTTTGAAAAGGGTATTTGCGATATTTAAACATGTATTGTGGAATTATAAATTCGCGTCCTAATTTGGGGACCTCATCGTGCCCGAGGTAGGACTAGTGACATGTAGATTTGGAGAAACTTAGTGGCGGTAATTGCATCATTTCATTAATGTAATGAATAAACCAAATCTCTAAAACAACAATAATCAAAAGAGTTACTAGTAGCATTTGCCTTATTACAATCAAATTCTAAAACGACTCTAGAAAAACAAGCAAACAATAATTCTAATCTACTTGGTCCTGGAGGGACCCTCTCTAAGCTTGGCCTTCTTAGCCCCTTCGATCAGATTCCCCAGGTCGCTTATGTCCAGCAGCAGATATGCCCTCCTTCATTGCCCTATGCATTCTAACAATCCATGATCCTTTTCCTCATCTTACCTTCAAGTTCCATCAAACCCTGCTCTAAATACTCCAACCTTTCTATTGAGTTTGTAGCAATTCCTCTCCATTCATTGATTGATTTCATGTCTACCTTGGGTTGTTCCAAATGTCTGGCCTGAGACTCAAAGGTTCTTTTGCGCAACCCCCTGTATTTTACTTGTGCTTCAGCAGCATCGTCTATGACCCTATTTCCTCGATCAGTCCTTGGCTTGACTTCTCCCGCTATGTCATTATCCAACCATCATAGGTAGAAATACACATGACCGGCATGGTATCGATCTTGTTCGATGGTATCCTTTTCCACAATAATCTTCAGATGCCACATATGTTGTGCCTCACACTTGAATGGAATGGCATCACCCTGAAAGTCTGATTTGTGGCGAACCATCTTGGAAACTCGTGGTATGACTTGTTTTCTCCCAGCCTATCTCATGACTCTGATAGGAGAATAAGAATAGATACCCCTAAAACCAAACAATACTAAGTGAGGAACATCTCTTGAACTGATAATGAGCTCACTAGTAGGGAACCACTCGAACATTCAATGGACATTTTCATCATTCAAATTGCCAAAGAAGTATGCCCAATCCACAACGTTTCCCGGTTGTGCAAACCTGTCTGAGATGAAAGTCATTCTTTTTGGATGGTGAAAAGTTATGTGGTCATTCCATGGTCGCCGCGGAAACTCCTGACGGTACTGACCTTTTTGAAGATGTTCCAACAACCATATTTACAGTAACAGATTACAACCCTCAATATGCCTAAATCCATTATTGGAACAGTCCAAGGCTCGGTATATCTCTGACAAGATCATTGTGACAATAGTGTAAGTTTGTTCCTCAATTCCTTCCATTAAGGTCTTGGTGACCATAGCCAAACCAGTGTGGATCTTGTCTCCTTGAATTGGGAATACTATCATCCCTAGAAAACACACGATGAACACGAAAAATCGGTGATGAGTCCAGCCCAGAGAAGTGATGGCAAACTCATCATGATAGATACTGTAGGATGTGTTGTGCCCATAACGCTCGTAAATGAAGCCGAAAGGTATGTAAGACCTCTTCAGGCAAACTAGCTCGTCATTCTTTCTAAGACCCATCATTTTCAGAAACCCTCTAGAAGTATGATTTTCTGGTACTAACAGACCAGGGCTATCCCAGGGAATCCCAACAAAGCCTCATATTTCCTCAAGAAGGGGATTCATCTCTATATTACCAAAACGGAAAACATCCCTCTTTTCATCCCAGAACATAGTAACGACCTCGATTAGTATATTGTTTGGCTGAATGTCCAGTAAAGAAGGTAAATTTCTAAGAATTCTTTTCACATGGTTTTTGTCGCTTAGAGAGAGATTTTCCCACCTGTCTAATAATAGAGGTGAGATATTTCGGACCATGCCGAACCTGGGGACTTCGTGCCTCATTTCTCCAAAACAAATAAAGTTAGCCATCTCCCCCTCCGGATTTGACTACTTACACATTAATGATTAGCATATCGGCATATTTTCTCTAAATAATGCACATATCATGATCGGGCCCGTTGGGATTATGGAAATCCCGATGGGCTTTGGACAAGGCTTGACTTAGAGGGTTATCATGCGGACAACATTCTAACCCATACTAGGTTCATACATGATGCATGCACAGTTAACATCTGAGTAGGGTTTCCTATAAGAGTCTAGATTGGTACCCTCAAGTGGACAACTTGAGAGGGAAAGGCACGGAACCGTCGACTGCACCGCTGATCGACTAGTTTTACCGCAAATAAGCCTTTCCAAATTTAAAAAGGGTAATATAGGAAGAGCGCGGACACTCATCAAGTGTCGCTATGGTATTAATTGCGCACGAGTGGATCATGATGTAGAGCATGTAATTATGAAAAGATAAAACAACATGTTGTCAAGTATTTTGCAAGATAAAGCAATAAATGCAGTATTTAATAAATGTAAAGACAAAAAAGAAAGAAAAACAAGAAAGGAGTTAGTTCGTATAATGAAAAAATTATAATAAAGTGATAAAATGGGTAAGGATCGGGAAAGACATAACAAATTTTTTTAAATGTTGGAGAAAGTGAACATGATTGGGAAATAACGGAGGAGATGCATATTGTAACCAGATTAAGCGAGGAATTGCGTGTAAATTCATATAAAGGAAAAAAATATGGAAGGGGTTTGCATGTAGCAAATAAGGGGTGAATGGGAGCGAGACGTTCAAGAAAAATAATAAAGACACACTTATCGAGAGAGACTAATTCACATAGACCAAGTTCATTATGGTAAGAGCCTAAGGATATCCCCAGCAGAGTCACCATGCTCTCGTGCCCCTTTTTCTCGCGAAATCGAGTTTCGACACGTGACAACTCTTTTAAAGGAAGAGGGAAGAGTATTAAAAGAGAGAGAGTCGCCACCTAACGGATTAAGGTGCGTTAGGGAACCTATTTGCAAATGAATCGGGTTTACTAGTTTGCGTCACCAAATATCGGGTAAGGGCTCAAATTACCTTGAGGAGAAGGTGTTAGGCACTCCTCGAGGTCCACAACGGTGTGTCCCGGCCGAACTCGAATTATGTGAATTAGTCTAGGAGAGAAGAAAACAGTTTGGACAAATAAAAGAATTACTTTAAACAGAAATGGGGGGTCCTAAGTTTTTTAGCCTAAAGGATCACCCCGTGCAACGTAAATAATATTTCGCAACTCCCTCAATATGGGGTGTTACTCATATTATTCAGCGGGCATAGACTATCATCTCCTGCTACCCAATTACTATCTTTAAGTTGTTTACCTAAAGCGCTCAAGTTAATTCTATGTTGTATCCTATGCGTGCACTACCCGTCCCATGCCAATGGTCCAGGAGGCGTTTGGACCTCTATTTCAGTTTGATTCTAGACCTTGACTTAGGTTGCTCAAAAGGAAAGTACTAAGTGACATACAAAAAAACAGCTTAGGACTTTAAAAGATAAGCAGATATGGGCTCAAGTTTGCCTCCGCATTTAGACAGCAAATGCATGCCAGACTGGTTAACATTGACAGATTTTTATTAATTGCAGAATCCTATAGACAGGATCTCTATGTGATATTGAACGAATGAGCAGACAGTCATGCGCAAAGCCAGTTCCTTAATGCGATTGCCAAACCCTACATAAATTTGCCTACTTTTTTTATAGCATAATGAGATTAAACCTACTAGAATGATGTCTAGGCGTTTCACGCGATAATAAGTATTGGAAATCACAGAAACATATCCAGAATTACTTGTTTTAATCCTATAGGCATGTTTTCTAGTGAGGGTAACATCACAGTGTAAAGGAAAACTCCTGGACAAACGTGCATAAATGATAATTAGGTTGATTCAAACCTATAGGCATGATTTATACAATTTATCCAATTTTAGATCCTATAGACATGATTTCTATAATTTGTGAACATAACAGTATGTAAACGAGGTTTTTGCGCACACATCAAATCACCTATTTCCTATAGGCATGGTCTCTAGCAAGCAAAAATAGAACATAATTGAACCAAGCATTGAACCTATGGGCATGGCTGCTAACATGTGATGACTGAACATAATAAGGTACCTATAGGCATGATTTCTAACATACAACATTTAACACATTATTGGACCTATAGGCAGGATTTCTACTCAACTTGTTGCAAATATAAGCTAAAACCCCTTCCCAATTTCACTAACACCCCAAAATTGTTGTTACAAATAATTATTACAGACCAGAATTTAATATAATAAATTACAGAATAAGTATAACTATAGGGAGCCTATAGCAGGCCTAAATACACTTGGATAGGCCAGGCCTCAACTCACAATAGCTCCAAAAATCATGTTCATAGATAAAAAATAACCAATTGTTGAGTGATTCACCCATATATCACGGCTGAGCATACACAACCCAAGTCCCTAGTGTATCATAATTCCCAAGGGCTTCAAGAACCCAGGGCAGTGCACACACTAAAGAGATTGATCAGAAACAGTTCAGGGAAAAGACTAGGGACCAGGTCCTAGTGCGTCAGAGTTCACAAGGGTCTCACATAAACCCTGATCAGTGCTCATACTAGGGAGGCCAAAGGACAGAACCTAAATAGCCTTGGCTTTCAACTGGTTAAGAATAAGAATTCAGAAGGACTAGAGGAGTAGAATGGGATTAGGGGATCCACTGAAGGACATAATCAAATATACAAACAAACAACAGACATGCTTGAACTTAAGCAAACTTAGTCAAGTTTTCAGGAAATGAAGTCAATCAAAGGTCACAAAAAAGATTTCTTGTGATAAGAGAGGATCCAGATTAAGCTAAGTGCAGAAACTAGTGTCATAAGAAGAAACCAATTAGCAGCAGATCATGACATGTTAGGAACTAATTAGGTCAGTTACTAGAGGTGTCAAAATATGATAAAACAAGATCAAACATGCCATATTATAGCAGATTCAACAAACAGACTTGTAATTCTATTAATGCATACGTCTATACATAGTTAACTAGTCCATAGAAGGAGATATGAAAATATGTTCAAAGAGCAGGATTATAACAGAATTAAAGAAAGAGATCAAAACATCATAAATAACATCAAATCAAGAATCGAAGATCAAGATCATTCCCTTAACATTCAAACCTTCAACTTTGTCGAACGTGTCTGAATTACGTTTAACCATTCCGGATTACAATCAAACTTTGCATACAAGTCCAATCAACAAAACGAACGTATACGAGATTTCAAAACAACAATAGGAGTCTGATAGCATCGAAGTCAACTTCCGATCAAACCTATGAACTTTTCAAATCTTCAAATTGCCAATTTTCGGCAAATATAAGCAGACCATCTAGGAACATCAAAATTCAAATATGAACATATACTCGAGTCCAAAATTGCCATACGAACCTATTGAAACCAACAAATCCTGATTCCGGGGTCGTTTACTCAAAAGTCTAACCTTGTCAACTTTTCCAACTTAAAGCTTCCAAATTGAGAATTACTCTATTAACTCAATTCCAAACTACTCGGAAAAAAACCAAGGCATGCAAGCAGGGGCGGATCTACAGTATTGGGTACGGGTTCCCGGGAACCCAGTAAGTTTTGCCCGGATCTGATATTTGTATTGAGAAATACACTACATGTATAAATACTTTAAGCTGGGAACCCACTACTAGAAACGACTACTGGTTCAGCGGCAATAGTGGACCCAACGTAGTTTATTTTTGTAACTTGGTTGACGATGGTTCGAATCCAAACATTTTTTTTAACTTCACCTTTAGTTTATTCACAAAACAGCATCCGCAGGCACTTGTATTTTTTCTATTTTCTAATTAAAAAACACTATAAATGAAGTTAAAATAAAAGAGGCCAGCTAAATAATAAAAAATTGCTGAAAAAATGTTTGTCTTATTATTGTATATTAATTGAGATCGCTTGGAAGTAAGAACCAATAAGGTTCAAATCTTGAATCCGACTTTCACTGGCTTCTACTTGTCTTTTTTTTATTGGCGAAGTGGTATGAAGTTGCTTGAACCTAGCGCTCGGGAGGTCCTTGGCATCTATCAATGCACCGGTGTCCCAATCTGATATGTTTATATTCCTTCTTGTTGGCCTGCCTTCATTCAAGTTTTCACCCGATTCACCAAGGAATATTTCGGTTGCTTTTGGCGGATTGATTACTACTGGGTTGGATCGGATGTCAACCTGTGGAGGCCTCTGCATGTAAGTTATAATACACCATAAGAAATCACTCGAACTCTCAAATCATAGAACGAGATGCTAGAACTCAAAATGACTGGTCAGGTTATTATGCACTGATGTATCATCTATGTCAGGCAAGTGAGCATTAAGAGGATTGGAGGTATTTATAATATCAATATTGAAAAAGTTCAAGTATTCACTTGAAAATTCGTGGAGTAAAGGGCCGGAATTTCAAATCGATACATAGAGGTACTTATTAGGCTATTCCGCCTTGTTAAAAAGCTAAACAAATATGTACTAACCAATAAAATGCATTTAAAACAAGAAAGAAAAAAAAATAAGAAGGAGAAAACGTGAAGTCCAACGAAGAAGTCTCCCCGCCGAAGAAGGTCAGGAACAGCATATTCCCGCCCAATAAAACGCCTATGTTTCCTTCATATTTTGCTTCCCCTCAACCATTCTTTGTGATTCTGTCTGATATCAGTTGGTTACATCATCGCCTCTTTCCTCCTCCCAATCGTCGAGCTCATAAAGGCCTAAAATATTAGTAATTACTAACCCGTTGAAACAAAAAAAATGGGAGCATGTGCAAGCAAGCCTAAGGTCTTGGAAGGTAACGCTCCCGGAAAAGTTCCGGCCTCCAGCGGTAATGTAGCAGATGTGGCGGCGGAAGAAGGAATTGGGGGTGATGATAAACGCCAGTCTCTCGGTAATTTGTTCAAGGAGGTATAGGTATTCGATCATATTCTACGGTATTTCTCTGTTTAAATTTATGTCAATATACATATAATTTTAAAGTTTTTATTTATATTATATTTGGAAACTCTTTAATTTTAAAGTTTTGCTTTTTTGGAACTTTGTAGCCAACAACCCAAGTCAAACACCATCATATACAATGAAGTTATTGTTGATTAATTTATTTGCGTCCTGATATTAATTCGCCGATGCAGAGTGAAGAAGGGAAAGACTCAGAGGAGACATCTGCTTCTGAACCGTCGGAATCCCAGACAGAAGAAGTTGTGACGACTGACACAACAAAATCACCAAAAGTAGAGGTATCAAAGACAGAGATCCCAGATGCTAAAACATCGGTTGAAAAATCAGAAACCGAGACTCCTACAGAGGAGAAAGTAAAATCAGAAGCAGAGACGAATATTGAGCAAGTAAAATCAGAAGCAGAGACGAAAATTGAGCAAGTAAAATCAGAAACAGAGACAAAAATTGAGCAAGTAAAATCAGGCACAGAGGCTTCCGCAGAGAAGAAAGAAGAGGAAGTAAAAGAAGCAGTGGACAGTCAAGCAGAAAAGAAAATAGAAGAAGATCCCGTAACAGAAGAGAAGCCAGCTATGGAGGCAAAGAAACCTGTCATTGAAGAAAACAAGTCAGGCAAATTTTGGTGGGACAAGTAAATCATAACGCACTTGAAGGCTTAATTCAGATGCTATGTCACTGATTTCATGTAAAACAAGTTGTTATGACCAAAATTTAATATTTCATTCTCATTATCATACTATGTTTTCATTGCCACATTTGACATTATCTACTTTTAATTTGGTATATGAATAAGTATTCTTCTTCATCATTCATGAAGCTAAATTTAACACTTTAGTCGATATAGAAAACCCTAAGAGGGGGTGAATTGCAATTTATTCGACTTTAATTGTTCTAATAATCTTTTTAAATCTAACTTTCAGTCAAATGCAACCCATCACAATTTATTAACTCTTTAAATATTTTAACATAAAATTTTAATCCAAAATTACGTATTTACTATAAACGAGTTAAATTCGTAGTTGAAGGTTAAAAGCCATAAATTCAATCAAAATAAAAACTACTCCCTACGTTTCAAAAGAATTGGCATCTTTACTATTGAGAAGTATACAACATTGTTCTTTGATCATGTTTTTCATAAATATTTTATAAATATTATGAATTATAAATTATTATGACTTCTAATACTTTTTATGTAGTTTCCGAAAATATGAATTTTATTTTCAAAAACATAAAGAATTTATGTTCAAATTCACACTTAAAGTTAAGTACTTTGACCCTCGTACTTCGAACTATGCCAATCTTTTTAAAATAGAGATAATTAAGGTAAAATATACGATAAAGCAACAAATTATTGCCACGACCCGTAATTCCCACCTTGTGATGACCCAAAGGGTCATCTTATGAATTAAGACTTCGTTCCGCACTCATTAGCCTTAAAAAGATTAATTTTATTAACCTCGATTTATGTGTGTAGTCCGGACGTGAATCCGGAAAGCCTTTATGTGAAACATATCAGAAATAATAATTTTTGAGAGTTATAAAAATTAATTTTTAGTTGACTTTGGTCAACGTTTTGAGTAAACGGACCCGGACCCGTGTTCTGACGGTCCCGGGAGGTCCAAATTAAAATATGGGACTTGGGCGTATGCCCAGAATCAAATTCTGAGGTCCCTAGCCCGAGATATGAATTTTTGATGAAAATTGTTAAACTGAAATTTTTAGGAATTAAAGAAATAAATTAATGTTTGAACTCGTTGATATCGGCCCCGTATTTTGGCTCCGGAGCGCGGTACAAGTTTGTTCTTATGTTTAAGTCCTATTTGTGAAATTTGGTGGAAATCGGAGTTCATTTAACGTGATTCGGACGTCCGGTTGAGAAAATAGTGAATTTGAAGTGTTCTTGAGAAAATCATGAGTTTTGATGTTAGATTCATAATTTTTTGTGTTATTTTTGTGATTTGATCACACGAGCAAGTCCGTATGATGTTTTTAGACTTGTGTGCATGTTTGGTCTGGAGCCTCGAGGGCTCAGCTGAGTTTTGGATAGGCTACGGAGTGTCTCGGACTTAAAAACTTCTGTTGTTTTGCTGCTACTGGTGCACAGACTCGTTCTTCTTTGCGATCGCGGAGAGTAAATGCACTGCGGGCCGTTTTGTTCTTCGCGAATGCGAAGTCTTGGACGCGAACGCGAAGCGCTGGGGGAGTACCCTTCGCGAACGCGGTCTGACTTACGCGAATGCGATGTGTTAATGGACCTGGGGGAGGGGAGTCCGTTTCTTCTACGCGAACGCGAACACCTAGTCGCGAACGCGATGATCAAAGGCCGCAAAACATCGCGAAGGCCATTGGGCCGTAACACTCCGCGATCGCGACAAGCCCATCGCAAACGCGATGAAGGCCTAACCAACGACTTAAAAACAGAATTAAAAACGGGAAGAAGCCATTATTTCATATTTTCAAAACCAAGAAGACCTAGAAGCGATTTTCAAGAGACAAGTTCTTCACCAAAGTGTTGGTAAACGATTATAAACTAAGTTTTTTTATTATCCAATATTTTTTCATCACTTTTCAATCAAAAATCAAGGGTTTTTATGGTAGAAATTTGGGGTTTGGGTAGATTAGGAAATTTTGTAAAATTGAAATTTAGACGTCGAATTTGGGTCTGATTTTGAAACTAACTACATATTCGGGCTCGGGGGTGAATGGGTAAACGGAATTTGGTCCGAAACTCGAGTTTGTACCAAGCAGGCTCATGGTCGGTTTTTAACTTTTTTGGGAATAACTTAGGAAAACCATAGTTTTGCATTAAAGTTAGTTCCTTTAGCGCTAATTAATAATATTGAACTAATTATGATTAGATTCGAGTGGGTTGGAGGTGAATTCTAAAGGAAAAGTTGTACTTGAGCAGTGAGTGGCCTGCGGAATTTAGGTAAATATTTGGTCTATCTTTGACTTGAGGGATTAGGAATCCACGACTTAAATGTTATGTGAAATTGCATGTGTGTGGTGTATAGGTTAGATGACGAGTACCTATGCGCCACTAAATTATCTTTTTAGCATGTTCCCTTCCCCGTTTTCAATTTATTATATTTCTGTCTTAATTGTTTCATGATTATTGATGCTTCCATGTCTACTTGNATATATATATATATATATATATATATATATATATATATATATATATATATATATATATATATATATAAAAGGATTGACAGGTGGGATCGGGTTGCCTGCCGGAACAAGGAGTAATAAGGGAGAATATTTATGTTGTTACTGGTTATATGATGGAAACTTGAATACCCACTGTTTTATTTGTTGTTTTTCATATTCTTCTTTTACCGTTATTTAAAGTGTAACATGGAAATTCGCGTAATGATTGGTTATAGCTGAGACCTGGAAAGATAGGTGAGTTACTTAATAATTTACTGCAAGTTATTGTTTATTTAGTATAGTATTTCCTTTTGTTTTATTAAACACTGTATACATGTTATATTATAAATGTCANTTTGAAGTGTTCTTGAGAAAATCATGAGTTTTGATGTTAGATTCATAATTTTTTGTGTTATTTTTGTGATTTGATCACACGAGCAAGTCCGTATGATGTTTTTAGACTTGTGTGCATGTTTGGTCTGGAGCCTCGAGGGCTCAGCTGAGTTTTGGATAGGCTACGGAGTGTCTCGGACTTAAAAACTTCTGTTGTTTTGCTGCTACTGGTGCACAGACTCGTTCTTCTTTGCGATCGCGGAGAGTAAATGCACTGCGGGCCGTTTTGTTCTTCGCGAATGCGAAGTCTTGGACGCGAACGCGAAGCGCTGGGGGAGTACCCTTCGCGAACGCGGTCTGACTTACGCGAATGCGATGTGTTAATGGACCTGGGGGAGGGGAGTCCGTTTCTTCTACGCGAACGCGAACACCTAGTCGCGAACGCGATGATCAAAGGCCGCAAAACATCGCGAAGGCCATTGGGCCGTAACACTCCGCGATCGCGACAAGCCCATCGCAAACGCGATGAAGGCCTAACCAACGACTTAAAAACAGAATTAAAAACGGGAAGAAGCCATTATTTCATATTTTCAAAACCAAGAAGACCTAGAAGCGATTTTCAAGAGACAAGTTCTTCACCAAAGTGTTGGTAAACGATTATAAACTAAGTTTTTTTATTATCCAATATTTTTTCATCACTTTTCAATCAAAAATCAAGGGTTTTTATGGTAGAAATTTGGGGTTTGGGTAGATTAGGAAATTTTGTAAAATTGAAATTTAGACGTCGAATTTGGGTCTGATTTTGAAACTAACTACATATTCGGGCTCGGGGGTGAATGGGTAAACGGAATTTGGTCCGAAACTCGAGTTTGTACCAAGCAGGCTCATGGTCGGTTTTTAACTTTTTTGGGAATAACTTAGGAAAACCATAGTTTTGCATTAAAGTTAGTTCCTTTAGCGCTAATTAATAATATTGAACTAATTATGATTAGATTCGAGTGGGTTGGAGGTGAATTCTAAAGGAAAAGTTGTACTTGAGCAGTGAGTGGCCTGCGGAATTTAGGTAAATATTTGGTCTATCTTTGACTTGAGGGATTAGGAATCCACGACTTAAATGTTATGTGAAATTGCATGTGTGTGGTGTATAGGTTAGATGACGAGTACCTATGCGCCACTAAATTATCTTTTTAGCATGTTCCCTTCCCCGTTTTCAATTTATTATATTTCTGTCTTAATTGTTTCATGATTATTGATGCTTCCATGTCTACTTGTTTTTGTCCACTTATTTTATTAAATATTGTTTCACTTATTTGAAAGTATTAATTTTTCCTTAGCTTCATTGTGGTACATTAATGGTTGGGCTGGTTGTCAGTGTTTCATGATATATTTCGGTTGGTTTCGCTATGTAGTAATAATTGGTGAAGGTTCTTAATTGTACAACTTTCCGTTATATTATTTGAGACATAAATGTTGTGAAGGATTTTGATATAAATTGTGAACCCCTTATTATAAATGGTGAAATGTGACTGTCTGGTGGGAGCGGGTTGCACGTTGCAACAAGAAGTAATAAGGGTGGACATGTGGGATCGGGTTGCACGCCGCAACAAGAGGAATAAGGGTGATATATATATATATATATATATATATATATATATATATATATATATATATATATATATATATATATATATATATATAAAAGGATTGACAGGTGGGATCGGGTTGCCTGCCGGAACAAGGAGTAATAAGGGAGAATATTTATGTTGTTACTGGTTATATGATGGAAACTTGAATACCCACTGTTTTATTTGTTGTTTTTCATATTCTTCTTTTACCGTTATTTAAAGTGTAACATGGAAATTCGCGTAATGATTGGTTATAGCTGAGACCTGGAAAGATAGGTGAGTTACTTAATAATTTACTGCAAGTTATTGTTTATTTAGTATAGTATTTCCTTTTGTTTTATTAAACACTGTATACATGTTATATTATAAATGTCACGTCGTAGCCTCGTCACTACCTCGTCGAGGTTAGGCTCGGCACTTACCAGTACATGGGGTCGGTTTTACTGATACTGCACTCTGCACTTCTTCTGCAGATCCAGGTTCCGGTTAGAGTTGATTTCGAGTAGTAGTTGATTATTCGCACAGAGACACGAGGTAGATCTGTTGGCGTCCGCAGATTCCTGGAGTCTTCTCCATACTATTTATTTACTATTTTATTTAATTCAAAACAGATATATATTTTCTTTCAGCCAAATAGTTGTAGTAATCTTTAGTAGTTCGTGAATTGTGACTCCAAACCCTGGTTAGCTGGATATTAGTATTAGTTTCGTGGTATCGTTTAATTTCTCCATAAATTATTTTGATATCATTTACTGGATAATATTAGACCTCGTATAATATTTTACTTATTTTAAATGTTGATACCCTCTAACATTGGCTTGCCTAGAAAGTATGGTGTTAGGCGCCATCACGATCCCGAGGATTGAGAATTGGGTTGCGACAAGTTGGTATTAGAGCACTAGGTTGCCTAGGTCTCACTATTCACGAACAAGCTTAATAGAGTATGAGGGATCGGTACGGAGATGTCTATACTTATCTCTAAGAGGCTATAAAGTTAGGAAGAAACTCATTTTATTTCTACTTTGTCGTGCTATTCTTGTTATCTCAAATACTGATTGAACTATTCTATTATGTCCCGACCCAATTTACCTCCGATTGGTATCGTGACGACACCTAGTCTTAAGGACTAGGTAAGCCTAACATTTAGTAAACATAATCATAATATTGAAACTTTCAAAACTGCTTCTTGATATAAATCTCTATACATTACATATCATCCCAAAACCCGGTAAGTACAAGTCATAAGCTTTAAAGAGATTACACTAACACTCCTAAAAATATCACTGTTCAGAATTAAGTACAACAATGCAATAGAAAAATAAGATGGTGACTCCGAAACCGCGAACGCTGAAGCGATTTTACCTTGAGTCTCCACAACAGCAACCTCGCTGCTAGCAATCAATCGGCCGGCTATGCAAAGACCTAGAATCTGCACAAAAATGTGCAGAAGAGTAGTATGAGCACACCACAGCGGTGCCCGGTAAGTATCAAGACTAACCTCGGTGAAGTAGTGACGAGGACTAGTCAAGACACCCACTGGTCCAATAAATTAAAAGGTTTAAATATAGAAAAATGACAGAATATGACATCTATCTAATGACTACAATATAGTAAACAACATAACATCTACATTGCTGAAGGAAATACAACAAACAACAACGGAACATCATAATAATACACAGAAGGATAGACGAAAATACAAGCCAGAACCGGAAACCACAACACAATAAGAACACTGGTAACTCAACACTTCATTAGTTTTTCCATATCAGGCCTTAGCCAACAACTCAATAACTGGTCAAATCTTTGAGTGACACTTTTAAATTGCAAGTTTATATTGAAAGCTTTAAAAATAAAATCATCTTAGTTGAAAATTTCCTTTGAAATATACTTCCTCCAAAGATATATAAATATACTTCACAGAACGAAATCCTCAAATGTAATTCCTTTCAATAAAAGCTTTTCGAATGTACCTTTCCAATAATGGTTTTCCAAACGTAGTTTCCTTCAAGATAAATGCTTTACAAACATACCTTTTGAAATAATAGCCTTGCAACATAGTTTCCTTCAAGGTAAATGCCTTTAAACTTTAATTTTTAATAATTGTCATTCAAACATAGTTTTCTTCAATATAAAACAACCGGGATTCCGTCCCGTAGTTCAAAATTAGTCATGCAGTACATGGGGGATCTCTCAGAATACGTCTGTAGTCCCCAAAAGTAAATATGCAGTGTTAGGGGGTTCTCCCAGAATACGTCCGTAGTCCCCAAAAATAAATATGCAGTACAGGGGGATTTCCCGGAATACGTCTGTAGTCCAAATTTAAATATGCAGTACAAGGGGATCTCCCACAATACATCCGTAGTCCCAATTTATGCAATACAGGGGGATCTCCCGGAATACGTCTGTAGTCACAATTTAAATATGCAATGCAGCCATCATAGAGAACAACTAGAACATGACAGAAATATCCTACATTGCCACAACAAGCACAAAAGCAACAAAAGATAGAAATGCAAAGTGCGACGAGCAAATCAATACAAGAACTTAAATCACAAGAAGGGTAAAACTCACTCATAAGAAGTAGCCACTGAAGGGAATGCCAAGCACAAAGAGAAACAACGTAATTAGGGAAAAACAAAACAAATATAAGCAATGATTCACAATATTCAAGTTCACAACAAGAAGTCAACACAAGTAGAGAAATTTCAAATACGGGCAAGCCAACTAAGGTGTAGGTTACCTAAATGCCTTTTTAAGGTTGAATAATTATGAGAGACTTTTCCATAATCTAAATAAAGGTAAGTAGCTAAATATAATCACAACTTCAATTACGGCTAAACAATTATAGGGCGAGATTATACTATTTTTTGTTAAATAGGCAGTTTATGAAGGAAATATAGCATGATGATAGGAGAGGTAATTTCTTCAATTAAGTAAATTAAGGTTGATAATAGGCTAAATTCACGTAGTTAGTGTAGACTTACGCTCCAACTTAATGATGCTTCACTGTCTTAGGAATGTGAAATGATGTTAAAATGACGCTAATTGTTGATTTTATGTTTCACAGGAGAAAAATGCGCTTATGAGGACCTAGGACGGTGTTTTGAGCCAATTTGAATGAGAAAGGTCCCTTGGAGTATTTAACGTGTGAAAATAAGGAGGAAATCGCTGGGACAGAATATAAGTCCACTAGCCTTAGAGCGGGTGCGCTAGTCCAGTTGCCAGGGACAGAACATAAGTCAATTAGCACGATCTTAGCGCGACCGCGCTACCCAGTGATCCCCGAACAGAACAAAAGTCTATTAGCACTCCCACTAGCGCGTTGACTAGCACGGGCGCGCTAGTCCCGAGCGTGCACGTTATTTCCCAGGGGCAAATTCGAAAGTTTGGGGCCATTACACTTAACCTATATAAGGTTCAACTCGCCCAAAGGAGGATGTTATCAAGGTTTAGAAGTTTGTTCAAGAAAAAGAAAAGGCAAGAAGCAAGGAGGGCAATTGGGCATCAATTCTTATTTCCCTTCCTTGTGATTTCACCATTGTTGATGAATTCTTTTGTTAATTTCAGTACAATTATGAGTAGCTAACTTCTTTAGTCTAAGGTTTTGGTGGAACCCGTTGAGGATGAACTTATTGTTATATTAATATAGTTTGCTTGGTTTTCATCTCTATTTGTTCAACTACGTTCTTGTTGTAGTTGATTGAAGGGCCCTCAATTAGCTGTGCCTATTTAGTGTGTATATGCTCGAGAGAGAGTATATGTTTAGGTAGTTGTTGAACAATATCACTCTCAAAGTATAGGAGAGATCCATACCGAGGGTTTAAAGGTTGGGTTAGAGATAACGATACCTTGGGTGCAATCTAAAGTGAACTGTAATAAGAGTCAGCTAGCGTAGCTCGAGAGAGTGCGTATAGTAAATTATCGTAATTGCTAGAGAGAGAATTACAGTAACATAAGTGTTCATGATTGATTGAGATATTTAGGCCAAACTACATGAAATATACAAGAAGGGATTCCATCAACGGGGGAAACCATAACCTTAGATCCTTATCGCATTTGTTTACACCTCAGTATTATTTATCTTTTAGTTTACTGAATTTCATTCAGTTGTAGTTAGTAAAAAAACACCGGAAATTGATATTCATAACTTTTGGGAAATTGATTACTGAGAATCGAGTGAGTCTAACAACAATAATTGATAGGTAAATTCCTTGTGGGATTCGACTCTGGGCGAAATACTCAAATTATATTTGCAACGCCCGCTTAGTCTTTTTATAAGACATAATTGAGCGTGATCAAATTTTGGCGCCGTTGCCGGGGAATTAACGGAGTTATCAATTATAGTTGGAAGAAAATACAAAAATTCTTAAGTGTAGTCAATTTTCTTCAATTTCATTCATACATTGAAAATCTTAACATTTGCTAACTTGGTTGTACATGTGCATGCCTAGAAACTCATACAAGAACTGGTGAAGTATTTGAAGTCTTACCAGACCCCGAGAAACGTTTCAAGGCCTTGAACAGGGCCAACCGGAAAAGCAAGCAACAACCACCAATTGAACAAATTGAAACCGACATGGCAGATCTCAATGACAGAAACAACAACAATAGGGAAGACGTGGTTGACCCAGCTGCACATGGTGTGGCGCATGTGGTGTTGTGATGATTCAAAACGTCATCCTAAGTTAATTTAGCTAAATTTGTGTTTCGAGGCCCCGAAAGCCTCCGTTAATCTCACCTCGGTATGCGTGCATAGCTCGGGGGTGTAGTCGGGAAGCTTTGATGTGAAAACTAGATGAAAAGTTGATTTTTATAATAATTAATTGATTAAAGTTGACTTTGGTCATCATTTTTGGTAAACGGACCCGGACCCAATATTTCACGATCCCGGAGGGTCCGTAGAAAAATATGAGACTTGGGCATATGCCCGAAATCGAATTCCGAGGTCCCAATCCCGAGAAACGAATTTTTAAAGAAAATTATTTTCTGAAAATAATTAAGGATTTTTAAAATGAATATTCATGTGAAAACCGTATTACCGGGCCCGTATTATGGTTTCGGAGCCCGGAACAAGTTTAATATATGTTATGTGACTTATCTGTGAAATTTGGTGTAAATCGGACTTGACATGACGTGATTCGGATCAAAATTTGAATAATTAAGCCTTATGAAATTTTAAGAAAATTCTATGAGTTGTGAGGTTTAATTCATTGACTTTGATGATATTTTGGTAATTTAAATGCTTGAATAAGTTCTTAGGATGATTTGGGAGTCGTGTGTGTCATTAGGTTTGAGGTTCCGAGGGCTCGGGATAGCTTCAAGTAGGTTTCGGGGTGCATTAGACTTAAAATCACTGAGCGTTGCAGGTACAGCCGCAGGTCTCTAAACCTGGGAGCGCGGCCGCGATCGCTTTTCCGCGGACCGCGGTGCTCCCTTCGCGGCCGCGGTCATCTTATCGCGGACCGCGGTGAGAAACTTCAGAGGACCGTAGAGACCTTTGCGGCCGCAGTCGATTTGTCGCGGATCGCGGTGGTTGATCTTCAGAGAGGCAACACGAGGCCTTTACGGCCGCGGTCGGTTTTTTGCGGACCGCGGTGGGGGCCTGGGAAGGGATACCTATATATAACGAATTTTTCAGCTATCCGGAACCATAATACGGGCCCGGTAGCACGGTTTTAACACAATTATTCATTTTCAAATTCCTTTATAATTTTCAAAAAATAATTTTCTTTAAAAATTTATTTCTCGGGCTTGGGACCTCGGAATTCGATTTCGGGCATACGCCTAAGTCGCATATTTTCCTACGGACCCTCCGGGACCGTCACATCACAGGTTCGGGTCCGTTTAACAAAAATGCTGGCCAAAGTCAACTTCATTCATTTAATTATCAAAAAAAAATTCATTTCTCATCCAATTTTCAATATAAAGACTTCCCGGCGATACGTCTGGGCTGCACACGCATATCGAGGTGAGATCAACGGAGGCTTTCGGAGTCTCGGAACACAGATATAGCTAAAATTACTTAGGATGACCGTTTGGGTCATCACACTAATTTTTTCATATTTGTGAATGAGCTGAACATGATATCTCTTGATTGTTTTATTCTACTGTCATCTTTATATCATGTGTTGTTATTGATCATTAGTATTGGACACTGACCTTCTTCTGAGCTCATCACTGCTTTCAGTCCGAGGTTATGTCTGTTACTTATTGAGTACAGGAGGTCAGTTGTACTCATACTACACTTTTACACTTTGCGTGCAGATCTTGGAGTTGATACAGTTGTGTGTGGCGGAAGCTAGTATTGAAGATGTACCTGCTTTTCGGATATAACTATCACTTGTCCTTGGTATTTTTAGATTTGTTTTCAGTTTATGTATATTCCAAATAGATGTTGTATTTATTTTCATACCATCTTTATAAATCTAAATCTTAGTGGCTCCTGATTTGTACTATCAATATGTTGGTTATTGTTTAGAAATTTAGTTATTTCACTTATTAATTCTTATTATTTTCATTTGAGTTGTGTTGAATGTTGTTTGGCTTAGGTTGGTTAGGTGCCCTCACGACTAGGTGAATTTTTGGATTGTGACAACTTGGCATCAGAGCTCTAGGTTCATAGTTTCTACGAGTTAGAGCAAGTGTCAAATAAATTCTGCGGATCAGTATGATGACGTCCATACCTATCTTCGAGAAGCTACAGGGAATCTAGAAAAAAACTTCCCATCTTTCTTTATCATGCGACATTGATTCAGTTTGAAGCGTATATCATTGGTTTCCTTCCATCCACTTTGTACTTGATATTGATCATTCAGTATCAGTCGGGCACTGACGGCCTGTGATATCGTGGATGAGGTGTGAGATGTGTTTTCTGTGTTGTGGGCGTAAGTCGGTCTAGAGAGCTTGAGACCAAGTTCAGACCGCAACTTGGGCTCGTGTTATAGCATTTGTATGACTATAAATACTTCTTATTAAGGAAATATTGAAATGAGCCAATCATTTTGAAATGTACTAATAAGGAAATACTGCAAGTCTTTTTTAAACAGATAGGGTATTAGATTTACCCAAATTATAATGTTGAATTTCAGAAAGGAGAATATTAGAAACAATGTTTATTATATTATAATATATGCAGACATAAAAAATGAAGACGAAGAAAAAATAAGCTTTCTTTTCAATATTAAGCTCCGAAATTATTCCTAAATTAATCTTTTCAAGCTCTGAAATTTCAAGCTAGAAAACAATCTTTTTAAATTTTAAGTTGGAGAGAGGTCTCTACAATTATCCCTAAAGTAAAATGTTATTTAAAGTTTCTAATTTTAGCTCTAATTTAAGTTTCTAGCTTTGGTAAGATATTCTTGCAAACTTAAATTAAAACCTTACTTAAAATTTTAGGTGTTAGAAATAATTTAAGTCAATCATAGATTTGAATTGAATTATGTTAAAACAATATAAGTTGTTGATAGACCATAAACAATATGACAAGTTGGACCTCCAACTGTGTATATCTATACTATATTAAAATTGGGAACCTCAAAATTAAAAAGTTAAATTACTAAATTATCCATTTAGTTAACCTAATAATATCCTAATTAATTTATATAAAAAAGACCTAAAAATACAAAGAGATGCTTGCCTTCGGGCACTTAATACGAAGAGATTCCTCTTCAGACACTTTTAATTTAGTATCCTCACTTATTAACCTAATATATTAACAAATATCCTATATAATTTTATTTTAATCTTCTTCTTTTGTAAGAATATTCTACAAAGAGACATTAGGCATCAGGCGCATCTTTTCAAGAAAACGTTATTTTTAATATTGATCCGGCAAAGAGTTGCCACTGGTTAAATTTATCCTCTTTAAAAATCAAATCCCCCACGGTTCTTTCTACTCACACTTGGATTTTCTATGTTAATACTTCAGGTTCGGCCTTGTACCCCCTCCTTCACTGTACTGATTTTTCTACTCAATCATTGTTTTCACTTTTTTCTCATGTACTTAATCGTTACATTTTCGCCTCTGATACTATTCTGTCCATCTACCTTCTTATCTAAAGTGATACTCTCCGGCTAAATATTGAAAGTTCACTTCTATTCAAATCTTGTTTGTTGCTTTTTTCTATAATTGAGTAAAAAGAAAGTTGGTTTATAATGATAAATTAAACAAGTTAATGAATTAAAAAATTGGATGAAATAGATCTGAGATAAAGGAATAAAACATGGTCTATTTACTGAGATAAGTGGAATTTGAGATTATATAATAGAAGATTGCTTTCAATTCAAACGTTCTAATTGACATCCTTACACAATCTAAATTCCGACTATACGAATTTAGTTTGAATATGTTTGGCCTACTATATATGTTACCCATGATGTCACTGTAACGCATCATGTTAACTTAGATGTTGAAAGTTTTTTTGATGTTAGAGATGTCAAAGTTATTAAAAACACTATTTCAATCACTACAGTGTGACCTTTTCAAATCTCATAAACAAGATTACTTGCTTGTCATATAAAAATTTTTAGAATTCGCTAAAGATTCTGAATCATAAATAAATTCAAAAAAGTTATTGTAAATCTTATCCTGCTTTTAGGTTGTTGTCAATATGTTGTTTCACCAATCTTTTTAATTTTTTCATTGTTTACTTGACGTTGGCGTAAACAATGAAGAATGTTGGAAGGGTAGTCTTAGTGTTAATGGTAAAGTTGTTATCATGTGACCAGGAGGTCACGGGTTCGAACCGTGGAAGCCTCTTATAAAAATACAGGGTAAGGCTTCGTACGATAGACCATTGTGGTACAGCCCTTTCCTGCACCCCGCGCATAGCGTGAGCTTAGTGCACCACGCTGTCTTTATTGTTTACTTCCCTCTCATTTTCTATATGCTTATTATTTTGTTATTTAGATATTTTTATGTATCTTAATATTAGCCATTAATGATATATAACTTCTTATTTAATTTGGTATTTGAGAAGATGATATTGATTATTCTTAATAATATATTTTATGTATCCATGTATAATATCTATGCCGAGTAATATAGTTACGGTATTGTAAACTATTATTAATATTATAAATAGAAAGCTTTGATCAAGTGCAACACACGTGCAGAGAAACTAGTAAAATATAAATACATAAACATTCTGGGTGTGTTTGATATAACGAAAATGTTTTCCGTGAAAATTATTTTTCAAGAAAATATTTTCTTGGAAAACTAGTAATCTTATTCATTTTTCGGTATTTGGTACGCAAATTAAGGAAAATATTTTCTCAAGAGTATTCATAAATAATTTTGATATAATAAACATGAAACCATAAAATTTTGAACCAATAATCTTCCGAACCCACAAACTTTTGAACCGCAAAACTTTCGAAATCGTGAAATTTCGAACCCGTAAACTGCGAAACACATAAACCTCCGAACTTGCAGGAACTTGTGAAATTTCGAACCTGTAAACCGAAAGATGAAAAAAGTAAAACTGAAAATATATTAGAAAAATATTTTTTTCTGGGGGGCAGGGGGCAGGGGTGAGGTGGGGGTGGGGATGGGGGCGCAGAAAAAAGAAAAATCGAAAATTTAAAAATTACAAAAAAACAATAATAAAAAAAGCTTTTTTTGTGAGGGGCAGTGGGGGGTGGGTGCTATAGAAAAACAAAAAACAAAAATTTAAAATTACAAAAAAAAAAAAGTAAAAAAAAAAATTTGCAGGGTGGGGTGCTGGTGGGTGGGGTAGTAGGGTGGGTGGTGGCAGAAAAAAAACTATTTGGAGAGAGGGCATGGGGTGGGGTTAGGTGGGTGGGTGTGGGGGTGTAGGGTGAGTTTGTGAGGGTATGAAATAGGATGGGGAAGGTTGAGAAGGAGTTTTGGAAAATGTTTACCCTTCTCTTAATAAGGAAAACATTTTCCTTCAATTGAAGAAAAATATTTTCCAAAATATTTAAGCCAACCAAATATGAAAAAATTAAAAAATATTTTCCTTCGTACCAAACGTACCTCTATGATTAAACAATTTTCTACGTAGAGATTGAGTTGGATTCTTCCCTCTTTCTTTGTTTAAAAAAAATAATTGCCAGGAATTCTTCCTCATATTATCAAACGCGTCAACTAACAATTATTTTCTATCATCATTTTTATTCAATTAAATACATCCAATTTTTTGTTACTTCATTCGAGTAAGAAATGAAAATAATACAAAATAATAAACTTCTTCTTTTAATGACAAAACATTCAATTTAGAGCGAAAATAACAAATAAAAGCAGTTCTGCAAAGCCTCTTAACAAATTAATAACACTCTAACAAAAGTATGGAACGTGGAAAAGTAGTAAAATTTTCATGTGGTGCCCAAATCTGCATCGTCCATTGAATTTGTACTCGCTTTTTAAAAACAGTTTAACAAATATTCAATTTTTGGATAACTTCAAATATTTATATTTTCCTCTTCTTTTCTACTGTTATTTTCTTCTTCTTTGTGGCTAGAGTTTTTTCTTGTTCTTCTTAGTTGCAATTTATATTTGTTAAATTTGTTGTTGTTTGACAATAATGATTGAGATTTCTTCTTTATGATAAAAGTTATATTTTAAATTTGAGCTCATTCGGAGTAGATTTGGGCATTGAATCATGTATTGATTTGTTGAAATTCGATAAATAAATTTATATTTCAGAAATTAAGATTCGAATTCTGAAGTTACATTCAATAAATTTGAACTACTTAAGGTTCGAATTTCTAACGTTGCATTTGAAAGATAGAAGAATTGCAGATTTTATCTCTAAAGTTGCATCGAAGAGATTCAACTATTTCAGATTCGAATTTCTAAAGTTGCATTTGAAAAAAAAGAACTTCAGATTTAAATTTCTAAAGTTGCATCGAAAAGATTGAACTACTTCATATACGAGAGGGTAGACATTATAAAATTTTGTACAACATGAGTATAACTTTAATTGTTGCTCTAAAAGTACGTATACAAATGAAAATGCCTCGAAAAAGCAAAATAAATCATTGTTAGAACTCCATCATAAACAGGACAACTGTTCCTCCACCACCTGACGAAATGGAGAGAAATATGCTATATTAGCCTATTCGACCGAGCTTTTAAAATCAGCTTAATCTCCTAAGGGCTTTTCATAAATATATATATTTTTTTAAAGTACTTTAATGAAAAATAATTTATATTTGACTAATTAATTTAAAAAGCACTTTAAAGCAGTAATTACAGCGTTTGGTCAAGCTTCCAAAAAGTGTTTCTAAGTATATTTTTTTCACACATAATTTTCCAAAAAGTTGTTCTTAAGGAAAGGCTACGCTTTTCTACTTATCAAAAACTGCTTCTGATTGTACTCAAAAATATATTTTTTTCTAAAAACTTAACCAAACACTTCAACTTTGAAAAAAAAAAGTGACTTTAACCTCGGAGAACCTTGACCAAACAAGTTATATGGATTCATCACCAAATCTAATTTGCTTGTGTTGGAGGTCCTTAAGATTAATATTCCCTTCACACCTCATTTTAAAAGTCACAAGCGGATAGAATTGGAACAATATAGAGAACGCTAGCATGGTCCATGCACAAGAACGGGCACGCAGAAACCGAGAGACGTGTTGCTCCAAAATGAGATTGTTATACAGATAATATTCCCTCAATAATCTGAGTTATTTTAAATTTACTGCAGCGCCTTAACCAAAATATAGGATGCTTGCACAGGTTTATGATGAGAACATCTTCTCTATTGATCAGGCAGTCCGCAGAGGAGGAGACACCAGTATTACACCATCCCCACGAACGAATAGGAAAGGGATGGTCCGTCTTGTAGTCTGTAATAAGCACAAGTAACCATGTCAGATGATTATATACCATTGGTGCATAAGAGGCGGAAAAATATAGAGCCCAACTAATGTTCATAAGCAAATAGTATGTTTGCATCATACAGATGCAAAATGAAATTTAAGACATTCTACCAAACATGACCGATGGCTTGCTCATTTCCATGGTTAAGCTTATCCCCGGAAAAATAGATGTTAAGGCTTTCCTTGGAACTAAAATAGCTGAATCAAGCATGTGCAATGATGTGAGAAGGCATTGATTTGTCAATTAGATAAAACTGGAAAACAGTACATTATTGAGTTGCTATATATACCATTATTTCAGGATCATAGAGTTCCATGGCATCATTTCGTTCAAAACAAAAGACGATTTTCCTGGTGGTTGTGTTTCATCTAAGAGGAAAACTTACTCAGGAAAAAAAAATTAATTATGCTAATGGGGAAAGTACGCTTCTCACAATAAGGATCGAGAAACGAGAACACATGTTCTGTTAAATTCATTTAAGTAAAAATTCCATTTGCTTGTGATTGCTCCTTATTAAACACTTTACCTAGCTCAAGCAATTGAATTAGCTCCTCATCTCTTGCCAATTACCTGATGCTATGTGTATGCTATCCCATTCGCCCTGCAGCAAAACTAACCAAAAAGAGTATTGGCTCCCGTATCTTGTCCATCACCCAATGAGCCATGTCTGCTATCTCATCCCCATCCCTAAAATAAATTAAATGAATAACTACCTTCCTTCACTGACTTCCATCCCTCACCCCTTAATCTGACTCAGCCATCCACAATTCAAGCGACCACCACTACTGTCAATAACCCTTCTCCAAATTACTATGTGTTGTTCAAGGACACAAACAGACCAAGGACGGCCTTAGAACTTAGATGAAACCACCAATTGGTTGTGTACCCTTTAGCAACATGACATAAACACAGGTATGAGACACTTTCAAATACAGCCACTGTATATCAGGTTTGACTTTTCCGGACATGACCAAATGCCAAAAATATAGAAGCACCAGCACCGGAGATATTAAACTGAGAAGGAAAGAGGATGGCTTATCATTCTCACAAAAAAAAAGGAGGGGGGGGGTTGTAATGGCTTAACTTTGCGGCAATCAAAAACAAATATGCTACAGACATTGTGCTACAAACATTTTCACTAAATAGTTCATTGATCACCATTGATAAATCAATATATGGTATAAACTTCATTCTCAGTTGCATCGCACCAATGTTCAGCACTCATATCCATGTGTCCGTACTTGAGGGCCTAAGGGAATCAAATACATCAGAATATGCTAGCTGTTGTGCACCGGTGGTGACCCCATTGGAACTTCCTACATTTGCCTTTAGATTCAAGAACTAAAGCAATTACTCGTACAACAATCTCTCTGTTCAGACACTGAATTATCCATTTGGTACTCCTACAACAACACATTAAAATCCCTTGTAACTCCCTCTTTAAAAACTAATATGACATTTACCAAATACTTAATTGTTATACTAATCTAAAAAAGATACTTCCATCTGCAGAATCTACCTAATAGATAAGGATTGTCTACTAATACATTTTTGAAAATTATCTTCCATAAGACATCAAAAAGATAACGCAAACTCTAGTAGTATTGAAGAAATGATTCTAATAAACAGATATAATTGACTATAACGAGAAAGAATAGTGGCAGAAAACAAATCGCTCTCAGGACTTTGGTCTAGTAGAAAGAGACCAACACGTGATGTGTAGGTCAAGTGCACTTGAACTTTTGAACCCTGCCGCAAACAAAACCATGGTCTTTAAGTGGAGAAGGGTAGAGGGGCGGGCCCGTCATCCACCAAGTTTCGAACCATGTGATAATGGCCCTACGGAATTTTTCGGTGGGAAGAGACAACACGTGATGTGTAGGTCAGGTGCACATGAACTTTTGAACCTTGCCGCAAACAAAACCTTGGTCTTTAAGTGGAGAAGGGTTGAGGGCCGGGCCCGTCATCCACCAAGTTTTGAACCATGTGATAATGGCCCTAAGGAATTTTTCGGTGGGAAGAGACCAACACGTGATGTGTAGGTCAGGCGCACATGAACTTTTGAACCTTGTCGCAAACAAAACCTTGGTCTTTAAGCGGAGAAGGGTTGAGGGCCGGGCCCGTCATCCACAAAGTTTCGAACCATGTGATACTGCCCTTAGGAATTTTTCCATTCCCCCCCCCCCCCCCCCCCCCAAACACACCCCCCAAAACCGAAAGAAAGAACAGTGGTAGAAAACAAAAAAGAGTATATAAGATGATAACAACCAAAAGTTAAAAGGCAATAGTTGATCACTAATATAACTTATATTGGAATTATGTACATAAATTATTGTTGACATTGGACGAATGCAAACAATTCTAATATTTAGCTCGAGGTTACAAAAGGATAGTAGATAGACAAAGATGTAACACATAACCAAAATAGACTGGTTGAAAATGGAGAAGTGCAATCAAGAAGATATGCGATTGGAGGATACCTACCAAAATGAAACACAAATTCTGTAGAATATTGTAAGACCGGTAATTTCACAAGGAATATTAGGCATCTCAGGTGCAACATATCCACGAGATGAGTGTCGTAGAAAGCGAATGTTAAGATGGATATGTAGTCATGCATGATAGAAATTATCATATCTAGCAAAAGGTAAAGTACTACAATAAAGGAGAAAATGAAAGAGGGCTCGCTTGAGATAGTAGGGTCATGTCCTAGTCAACCTCCAGATGCACCCATCTGCAAGTGTGAACCCGTGTTGATAGAAGGTGTTACAAGGATACAAACTGATCTAAAATCATAAGGAATGAAATTGACTCAAAGGATCTACAAATTATTGGACTGCGTACATACTAAGGAATAAATAGCACACAATAGAAGGAAAAAGATTCATAATAGCGATACTAATTACTTTATGTTAAGTTGATTTGCGCATAGATTCTTTATTTTATTTTATTTTTAAAATTACATATCTGCAAACTAAATAAAAAGTACTACAAATCAACATAACTAATGATTAAAAATATGTTAAAAGAAAAAGTTTTAGAAAATTGTAGTCAAAGAAAAAACTGTGTAATTTCCCCAAATAGCAATACCTTCACATAAAATGAGATGGAGGAGTACTTTAAATTAGTCTTAGTCATGTAGGTATGCTTACTCTAGGTCCAATATACTCTAGGAGTCTTTTAATTTTATTAAGTATTAGTATGCCATTGGAAATGTAGAGAGCTTCTAGTGATAGAAAATCTAAATTGTGAGTTATTGGATGCAGAAAAACCTAAATGGAGCAACATGATGAAGAGTGGGATTCATATAGTAGACGCCAACTAGTTTGGGATTGAGACGTAGTAGTTGTTATTATTACATTGGACAACTGACTTTCCAAGTCAATTTATCACATTTTCTGATAATTGTCTTAAAATGCCGAACATTTTTACAAGTGTGAGTCAAATTGATTACAAAGATCTAAAATAGAAACATGTGGTGCATTGACCAATAAAAGAAAAGGCATATATAAGAAACCAAAAGCGGAAGAGAGAGCGTGTACCCGAACTATCTCCTCATATGTTTCATCATCAATCTCAATTGTGGTCACAATTTCTTCAACATCACCAAGAATCATATTAAGATGCTGGTCATAAGCCTGCAAAGAAAACGATATGAAAGCTTAGTGTCACTGCAGAAATACTGCCTCATTAAAGATTTCTAGGTAAAAGCACAATTAAAAAATATACTTTAATTTCTGTATGCGTTTAATTCCAAGTGGACTTTTGAATATTGTTCTTTTATTGAAATTAACAAAACTATGAAGAGCTGTAGAGCCATTTGCTATTCCATAATGGTCATTCAAGATCAAAACAATATCCAATATTTTGCAGTAACATCATTCAGATGTCATTGTTGGTTCACTTTGCTATTCTGTCATCGTTCTTTGTTGAAAACCTTGCTGGTCTTTTTGGTTTGGTCCTCCTGTTCGGCTTTCTTTTGTATTCTTTCTTCTATCTTTTGGGGATTTGAACCTGAGATCTCATGGTTCTGCTCCCCCTTCATTGACCACTAGGCCACACCGTGGGTTATTTTACCTCTTAGTTGCTATTTTTCTAAAAAGACTTTGTCCTATTCTGTCTCTATCTTTCTAATTACTTCTATCTTCACACATTTTATTATTTTCGAGATACTGAGAAATCAAAATCAAAGGACTTTTAGACCAACAAAACATGGGGTGAATGACAGGAATGTCCTCATAAGGGGATGGTCTTAGCCGAATGCCCCCGTAATTGGTGGTATTTAAAAAATAGCCTCGGACCGGGGCACACAATTATTGCTCTTCAGGGATTCTCTACCAGATTGGTAGAGTTTATGTTATATCTACTCTACCTATCTATTAAATTGTTCATCAAAGTGTAACCCGTTGGCATGATTTTGTCCTTGTTTAATTGTTCACCAAATTCTACAAGATTGGCAAGACTTTGTGTTATCTGCATTTCACCTATTTGTTATATTGTTCACAATTCTACCCAATTGGCATGATTTTTTGCTTGTTTAATTATTCATCAAAGTCTACCAGACTAGCATGATATAGTGTTATATGCAATCGACCTATCTGTTAAATAGTTCATCAAAATCTATATGATAAGTCATAATTTATGTTGTTCAACAAAGTATTTTTCGAAAATGCAATTGGGTACAGAATAGTATGACAAAATGGTAAAACTTTTTATAAATTTTACTAGTAAATTTGCCCGCGCGAACGCGGTTATAAGTATGACAAAATTTGAGAAAACACTGTAAAAACCAAAAATATAAATTAGATAAGATCATAATTTTTTGTTGTATTTATGTAAGAGAATTCTATCTAAATCTTACCCGAAGCCTTGAATTATTAACACATGGAGGGACAAAATTTAATACATATATATGATATCTTTTAGTGAAAATTTAAGCTCTGCTATATTTTATAGGCATCAGTAACCAAGTTATGAATCAACTGTGTATTGCAAATAGGCTGATGCAAAAAGTTTATGTAAGTCATAATATATATAAGGACATCAATGAAGCAGCTATATTGCAAATGAGTAGAAGATGAGATGGAGTTATGATCACCTTCTTCACAGAACACTCAGACCTCCTATTAGATTCCATAAATCAATTGATTTATCCCTACTGCTCCAACTTCCAACTCAAAGGTTATTCCATAAATTGGCGAAAGGAAGATCAACTCAATAAAAACATTCAAAATTACGATTTCACTTTACTGATCTTCATGGTAGAAATTTGCATAACTCAAAACAATATAGTAACTTGGTTTAATTTTATATCACAGTTAATTATATATACATCTTCTAAAACATAGTTATCCATCTTTAAAGGAAGATAAATTATAATTCAAACATATCAAATGAAAAGCAGACCAAGATTTTTAAAAAGCTTAAAGAATTAAAACGGATGCAATGATCTCACACAAAAAAATACTAACAAAGTAAATAAACAATTATATTATGTTTGAAATAAAAGAATTACCAAAGATGCTTCTAAATACCAATCACCTATCTCACAATTAATATAACAACGGAAGGCCCAGGAGTATTACAAACTGGCAATTGTCTTTTTATATGTTAATTTCACTTCTTTCATCTCCGTTGATTTCTTCTCCGCTTTGGAGCCTTCGGAATTATATACCATTAAAGAATGAAAAATGGTTTAAAACATTTACAACATCCAGGTTGATTGCATAATATACAAAAATCAAAATTAGGAGCAGAAAAAGAATGGACAACCTAAGGGGACAATTTCAAGAAATAAGTCAGTGACATTTATTAAAAAATTTACCTGGTATTCACAAGATAAATAATACACCGACATCTGGGGCAACTTCACAAAAAATACTGGGAATAACAAAGAAACAGATGCACATCACTTGAATTTGTGAGTAAAAGAACAAAGAAAACTATGAATTTATCAGCCTCCCATAGAAACTTCAATTAGCGTCGTTCCCCATATCGGCTCAATGTGAATGAAAGAGAGAGCAATATAGTCCATGCATATGCGTTTTTTGGCAGAATTTCAAACGGTGTAACATTAGTATATATTAATAGTAGTAACTATTAATTATTGGGAAGGGGAAGAGATACAATATAGAGTAGCGTTCAGAGAAGATTGAAGCGACATTTGTTTTTTGATCCTTAACCGATATAACTATTGATTTTAGTCTGGGCAGTTACGGAAGAAGTTGACTGTTGTGATTCTTATAATAAATAAAATAATGAAAAAATAAAGAAAGAGGCGAGTATTGTATTGAAATGAGAGGAAATCGCCAAAAAACTGAGAAATTAGATAAATATAATTCCTAGCATTTGTGACATGCCACATCACCTTTCTCATTCCCACAATTATATATATATATATAGATATTACGATATAGCATTTGGTACAAAATCCTGTTGTGTCGGTAGATCTAGGCTGAAGCCTACACACAGGAAAGGACACGGGGGCCATTTATTAAATACCGCCAATTACGGGTACATTCTGCTAAGACCGGCCCCATGTGGGGCTACCCCGCCCAACTATTTGCAAAACATGTCATGTGCCAGGATCAAATTATTCATTAACACCACTGGAGAAGCTAGATGGAAATTGCTTTGGAGTTATTTTACTTATTAATTAGATGTCAACATTTAGAGAAGACTGCAGAGAAATATTCTTTTCTTTCTGGTTAATACTGAGGCTACCCAAAAACCATATTATATTTATCCTTCAGAAAGAAATTCTATAAGCAGTAGCACATAATTGTCCCCAAATAGTGTTTCAGACTGCAACCCTGCCCGCCCCTTTGCAAAGGGGATACAGGCACCCAAGGGTGTGGCCTAGAGGTCATTGAAGTGGGTTGAGAACCTGAGATCTCACGTTCAAATTAGTGGAGACAAAAACACAGGTGATCTCTTCCCGTCTATCCCAGACTTGGTGGGTAAACTTATTTGATACCTGTTGCTAGTGGGAGGTAGCAGGTATCCTATAAAACTACTAGTCGAGGTGCGAGGAAGTTTTATAAATAAAAAAAGGTGGATATAGGGAAAACACAAGAAGTTTAAGCAGCCAAAAATTAAATTCTAAAAATAAAAAGATATATTACAGACCTGAACATAGAATATTGAAAGAAAAAAATAGCAATGTTGGCCTAAACCCTAATCCAGGAATTAAAAGAACGAAAAAGGGAAAGGGCTAAACGTCTACAGAAAGCAGACATATTATCATCACATAACGTTCAATTGTTGTAAGTTAGACAGAATTTATCTTCGAAAAGAACAAAAGGTAAAAGAAATAAAGGAAACGGAAGGAGTAAAAATACGTGAAGTTTGCCACGGAGTTCTCGGTCTGAACGGAGTTTGACGTAGATTCTTTCATCAAGGCTGAGTCTGATGAGATCCAACGGTTCTTTCACTGTGCTCTCTTCTTCACTTCCCATGGCTGTTGTCAAAGCCTCTGTCTGTCTGCCTTTTACTTCCTGCTAATTCAACCGCGCCCTTTTTATATAGTTCAGCAGAGTTCAGAGTTCACGAGACTCTAGAGCTGTTCGTGGTTTGGGTCGGGTTTCCCTAAAAAAAAAAAAAAAAAAAAATTGAAACTAAGTAAGTCGGTTTTTCAAATATTGGAACCAAATCAATCTAATTAAGTCGATTTTTATGGATTTTTCGGTTTTTTCGGTTATTCATCGAGTTTTTTCTTAAATATGAGATATACACTACCAAACGCAGCCGACGACTATATTTTTAATGTAACATTATCAAATCAATTGCTTTTCGAGAAATCTATCATTTACCAAAATATATTGATGATAATTGAATCAAATAGTGATGAATAATTAAAGTACTCAATTAAAAATTGATTATTTTTAACACGAAATAAATTCTTATATTTAGCAAAAGAAAACTACCAATCAAACTAGAATGAAGCAAACAACAACAACCAGTATAATCTCACACTAGAATGAGGCAAAGAATTAGATTATTATAATAACAAAGAACTAGACTAAAAATACAAATGACTAATATGTATCATAAATTTTAGAATTTTTTTATAAAATATACATATATATAGGTGTAATAATAAATTCAAATAGCTACTTTTATAGTCGGTTTGGTTCGGTTTTTTCCGGTTATTTTTTTATTAAAACCAAAACCAAACCAAATTTGATCGGTTTTTAAAATTCAAAATCAAAATCAAACCAAACCTAAAAAGTATCGGTTTTTTTGGTCGGTTTGGTTCGATTTTCGGTTTGGTTCGATTTTTCGGGTTTTTATTAACACCCCTACTAGACTCAATTTCCTATGGCGGAAAGTGCACACTTAGCCACTAATAAGACATGTATTTATTTTTAAGTCATTGTTTAAAATATTTTTAGTCTTTAACCATTGTTTTAATAAATTTTACCCGCCCGGACGAAAAGACCCTTCTGCTCATAAAGTTAAGGACCAAGTGTCCTTAATTTATGAGCTTGTTACTGTAAGTTCAGGACTAGTTGTCTTTAATTTATGAGCTTGTAAGTCTAAGTTTAGGATTACATGTCCTTAACTTTTGAACTTGTAACTCTTAAATTCAGGACTACATGTCCTTAACTTTTGAACTTGGAACTCGAAGTTCAGGACTACATGTCCTTAATTTATGTGCTTGTAACTTGTTTACCTTGAAAATGGTAATTACAATTAGATTTGATTTTGTGGTTCTAAAAATATGTGATTTATTTTAATACTAGTTGTTAAGCAATAGATGCTAAGTGTGAATTGAGGAAATAAGATAAGAATTAAAGAGAGTAAAGATATGAAAACCACACTGCCCTAGGTCGGGGCTTGAGCTGACCGAGATAGGGCCTCGAGGTCAAGGCTCGGTATTAATAGTGGATGGTCGATGGAGCTATAATAGTTCTACGGGCCTGGAAGGCGGCTATTTATGATCAATGACGAGTAATAAATGAAGAACAATAAATATAACACAATAAATGTAAGTAATAAATCAAAGGGATCAGCAGTGGAGAATGTTTAAGTTAGAGAATAGAGAATGTTCTTGTATTGAATATTGTGTGCAAGAAATGATAAGGGTCCCCTTTATATAGGAGGGGAAAATTCCAACATAGTACATAAACATTTACTATAAAGATATGTAGCTGGTACAGCTATATAATGCCACGGTACGGACTTGTACTATTCTTGCAGACCTGGTTAACTCTAACCACATGCCTTTCGGGATCTTCCCGCTCGTCCATGATAGCCCCCGATTTACACTACCCCGAGGTTGAGTATGGGAAACCCTCGGGGTCGAACCTCGAGTTGTAGATCAAGCCTACTGAAGGCGATCAGTGGAAAGCCATAATAATCATAAAATCGGTCTCTCCGGTTTTAGCCATATACAGATAGTCCCCGCGTTTCTTAGAATGAATGATAAGAAACGGTCTTGAACTCTTGCTCCTCCGGTACTTCCATCATGACATTAGCCTCGTCAGAGCATTAAATGGCGTGACTCAAAGGCCGCGTAGAGGTCGCCGTCAGCACGATTATCGATAAGCCACGAACCGTTTTGGTTTGACTTTCCAACTTCTCAATCTTTGCCCAAATGGCTTCTATAAATACCTCAGGTATGTATCATTCGTACTTTTACAACATCCTCAAGTTTTTAGAGCTAAGTTTATCATTTTCTGTATTCATCTTATCTCTGTGCTTGCTTCTTCATCTCCTTTCTTAAGAACCTTTCATAATAATGGCGAAAACTTCCCAGACGGTACCCCAGAAAGAGGGCACCTTTTCTTCTGCATGCCCGTCCAAGGGCAAACCAAAAACACCACCGAGTATTGAGCAATGTATTCCAAGCCCTTTCGATACAATATCTGACTTTACCATCGATAGACCTCCTTCTACACCGGGCTGATGCGAGCCCATGTCTTGGTATATCAGTGTGCTGACCAAAACGGAGAGGGTAAAAACGGACTGTCGTTGGGGGAGGCAGTACAAATAGAAATCCTCGAAGCTGAGGAAAGCATAGTGGCACACAAAGTTGGCTTCCTCAGTGTATACACATGCCCGTTCACTCTGGGTCATGTAGAGTCTTCTTCTCCACCGATAGACCCTGTGATACTTGACTTTTGCCGTCAGTACCGAGTGACACTCAGACAGATATATCCTTCCTTCTGGAGGATCGTATATATGATCCGATATTTCATCGACCAGATCGAGGGGATGACCTTCACCCTCGACCACTTGATAAGATTGTATAGCCCCCGTCTCTTCCGAGGGGGTTTAATCAAGCTACAACATCGATCTGCGAAGATGTTCTTTGCGAGCATCGATGAAGACAAGGATCGGGATTGGATAAGTCAGTTCGTCAGAGTGAGAACCTCGGACATCATCCCTGAGGATAGGATGCCATTCCTGGAGGAATGGAACATGAGACGTAAGTGTCACTACCTCGAATACATTTTATTTCTCCTTCACCTTCTTATGAATTGATTTCTTTGATTATTGCAGTCACCGTTTGGTTCCCCGACGCAGTTCAGAACCTACCGGGGTGGGTCAAGAAAATAGATTCCGCCTTTCCTTACAATAAGCGATCTTGGTGTGATTTGTCAAAGACTCGGTGGAAGGCCAAGAACCATGGTAAGCTCTTCTTGCGGTTATTGCCAAACTTCTCATAAGTTTCCTTTGTGGCGGAAGGTTTGATATATCATGCATATATAGGTCTCAGAGACAGCTTGTCGATGAGACCCCCTCCTCTTGGTGAAGCAGAAACTTCAAAACCCGATAAGGGTAAGAAGAGGAAGAAGGAGAAACGGCTGAGTCTCCAAAATCAAAGAAGCCCAAGGTCTGCAAGCCCAAGACCTATGCCACGGTCTTGACTTCGGATGCTGCTGCAAGTCTTCGTGCCACAGACGAAGATGAGGATGACCGCCCTTTGGTACAAAGGGTAAAACGGAGCGCGGATGCTCCAAAGACTATTGAGCATCAGGTCTCCAAATCAGAGGCGACCGATGTGGAACAACCTTGCGCGGAGGGGACCCTCGAGGAGGGATTGGGCGCAGTCCCCGAGCCATTCGTAGGACATGGTACACTCCATATCGATGAGTTTGGAGAGCTTGGTATCGATGTTGCGGGCGGCTTCAATTTAGGCCCTTCATTTTCCCCAAGGGAAATAAGGGACGCGCTGAACATGGGTGTCGCCGATGTGGATATCTCTCGGAAAGATTATGACACTTTCAAAGATTATTTTGAAGGCGTTAAGGAGGAGGAGGCCGATATCAATGCCTCCGTCGCTCTCGAGGGAGCCTAGAGGCTTCAAAAGTAGGTGACTTTCTTGATTCATTGTCTGTGCTTCATATTCTTATTCTTGTTTATTTAACTTTCCTCCTTCGTGTCGCAGGCCAAGAAATTGTATGGCCAAGCTTTCTCCAAGCTGAATGATGAGCTTACTTGTCGCGGGGAGGAGCTAGAGAAGCTCACCTCGGAGCTGAGTGAATTGAAGTCCTCCTCTGCCCGAAAAAAAGAGGAGTTGAACGAGCTCCGGACCAGTCTGGAAGGAGTGCATCAGGAGCGAACTAGATTCGCCGAGCAAGTAATATAGCATTTATGAGTTAATTTTTTTTATCCCCGTAAGTTGGTGCCTACTAGCTTGATTCGCCTTTGCAGATTGAGCAAAAGTGTGCCCTGGTGGGGAAACTTCGGGAAGAGGCTGCAGCCAGGATGTGGAGATCCTCGAGTTGAAGAGGCAAAATGAAGTCGTGGCCTCAGAGAGGGACTTTTTGCGGGGAGTGTTGACCTCGACCCAGGATCTTCTTCGGAGTGCCTGGGAGGAGGTCACTTCATTATCTACGGCCAAGTCTGAGGCCGATAAGCATGTAGCTTTATACAAAAGAGATGCAGTTGCCGCCAATGATCGGGCTTGGCAGATATCCAAAGAGGCCGGGCTCAAACTATCTCAGGTTGTTGCTCACGCCCGTTCACAAGCTAGAAGGCAAACCCTCGAAGAAGCAAGTGTCAAAGGTACCGATCTTTCTGCCGAGATCGAGAAGGCCAGGACTTTAGAAGAAGAATCAACGCTTTCAACTTCCTCGGACGAGGCTCCGATAGTGACTCGGGTAGCGGCTCAGATAGCAGTGAAGGATAGGAATAGACTCGCTTCACTATTTTTGTTTTCTTATTCCTTTTCCTTTTGTATATGGTCTCCTCGGGGGAGCTTTGTAAAGACTCGTTTTGTAAGTATATTTTTGTGAATGCAAAAGGAATTTCTGCTCCAAGCCTTTTATTTTTCAATGCAATGACCATCTTTTGAATTTTGATATCGGCTCTTTAGAGCCCGTACTTAAAACAATAGAGGCCTTCGACAATGGGCACCATCTCGGGGCTAGATCGATATGCAGATCTTGATAGTTCCTTTTAGAACTCATACTTGTAGAAACGGAGTTCCTTGAGATTGGGCACCATCTTGAGGTTAGGGCGATCTGGATGGCTTCTCATATCCCATTATAAAAATAGAGATCCTCAAGATTGGGCACCATCTCAAGGTCAGACTGATACTGATGGCTCCTTAGAGACCATAATTATAGTAATAGGAATCCTCGAGATCGGGCACCATCTCGAGGCTAGATCGATACTAATGGCTCCTTAGAGCTTGTAATTATAGTAGCAGAGGTCCTTGAGATCGGGTACCATATCGAGGCCGGACCGATAACTCTTTTAGAGCCTACTCTTGCAGAGACAGGGATCATCTAGATTGAGCACCATCTCGAGGCTAAGTTGATACGGGGACCTTGATCCCTCGGATGTCACGTGAAGGCGTCATTCATATGACATGACTTGTGAAGCGACCGAGGTGGTCCCACCGACACACTTCCCTAAAAGCTGTAATGGCACGGTCAGAGTTAATTGGCCTTCAAAGTAGGCGAACAACCACCACTTGCTCTATATATGTATTCGTTTTCTTCATTTGAAGACTTTGTTGCTTTGAGCAAATGCCTTTTTCATAGATTTTTTCTCTCATCAATTCTTCTAACATTTTAGTTTAAAGTTTCCGTTTGAGTTTTCATATCCTTTTTCTTGCGCCGAAGTAGTTATGGTTGTTATGACAAAATCCGCTCACCAAGAAGAGGAGAGTTCTGCCTCTGCTTCTTGCCCGATCTGTGGTACACCGCCGACGTCAGGCGAACGAACCTCGGGTTGCGTCGCCTTGAGAGGGGACTTCACGTTAGAGCAACCCCTCAATGTTCAAGGCCATCGGGAGCATGCATTGAGGTTCATCCCGTCAATAGGATAAAAACACCTCGAGGCAATGAGGAGAGACTGCGGATGGGGAGAAGAGGCGGTACTGCAGGTACCTTCCCTGGAAGAGGATATCATGGCCCAGGTAGAGGGATTTTTTAACGTATATATGTTCCCCATTACATTGGGCCCTCTCGACAGAGTCGTGCTCGACTTGTGTAAGAGATATCGAGTTACCATGGCACAGTTTCACCCGTCTTCTTGGAGGATAGTGCTGATGATGAGTTTCTTTGCGGAGAAAGCCGGACTCATGCTCACCCTTAGTCATCTCATCAGATTGTACCGGCCCTCTGACTATCGGGGCTTGATCACTCTCCGATGCCGATCCACCCAGAACCTCATTGCTAGCGATGAAGAAGAGGGGTACCAGGGGTGGATGAGTCGATTTTTCCGAGTGCGGACCACCGATATCATCCCGATAGAGTTCATGCCTTTTTCCTGAGAAATAGAATTTCACACGTAAGTGGTACACTCGTGCTTTTGTCATTTTGTTCATAGTGGAGGCGGACTCCGTAATAATGTCTTCTTTTCCGTTTACAACTTCGTGGTTGCCATTTGAGGTCCCCGACCTGGCGGGTTGGACCCGAAGATTTGCGGCATGCTCGACTTACGATGAGCGTAAGTGGAGAGACCTGTCGAAGGGTGGATGGGAGGCCAAACACCATGGTAAGTGTCGTAAGGTTCTTTTCTTTCAGGAAAAACTTTCCCTTTTGTTAACTCTTTTATTGCAGGTGTTGGAGAGTTCTCTGAGATGAGATCCTGTCCTCTTGGAGAGGAGGAGGGGTCGTCGGCTTTAGGGCCGAAGAGTAATAATAAGCGGAAGGTGTCCTCAGCCGGTAAGGAGATCCATAGTGAGGTTGGGTCTTCCCGGAGGCATAAAGGAGGTGAGGCCGAGACTGCCCAACATGTGGTCTCTAGCCTCGGGGGAGCGGTTCCTCCTTTGCCACCGTCTTCTTCCCCGTTCGAAGGTACTTCGAGGGAAAAATGGTCTTCTGCCGCCGCTTTATCCTCCCGTCGAAGGTACTTCGAGGGATATTCGGGGCCAAGGGCTGCCTGATGGGAGCGGAGTCCCGAACGATCATGTCCCCTCTCGGGATGGTTCAAATGGGGCCGAAGAGGCCAGACCAAGAGATGTTCGCTCGGCCTTCGAGGAGGCTCAGCGATTCTGCTATGTGGTAAGCTTCGATGACCTTCGAGGTTTTATTAGCTCTGTGTTTTCATTTTCTAACTGCAGCTTCTTTTTCATAGGCTTTTGACAAGCTCAAATCCGAGTTGCTTCGCTGCGAGGCTCAGTTGCGAAGAGCTTTGGACAGGGAGAAATCCCTCCGGCTCCTTTGTGATAAAAGAACTAAGGAGTTGATACACCTCCACTGTGGAGTGGATCGTATCCAGAGCTAGGAAGGCCACCTCGAGGGACAGGTAACCTTGGTTTTAAGGACGTGCATGTTTCTTCTCCTATCTTCGGAGATTAAAATTCTAATATTACAGCTGCAGAGAAAGACAGAGGACTTGGAACGCCTCTAGGGCAAAGTCAACCAAGCCAACCATTAGTGTCGCGAGCTAAGGGCTCAGATCGATCCCATGTTGCAGCCAAGAAGAATGCTTTGGAGAAGGTTTCATCCTTCGAGGTGCAAATACAGAATGCTCGTGAGAATGGCTCGGTCCAGACGAGTAGGATTGTAAAGCTCGAGTCTGATCTCTTGAAGATGAAGGCCGAGGTCGTGGACGCCCGGGCTAAAGCTGAAGAGATTCAAGCTAAGGCTGATAAGAAAGTGGCCGTCTAATTGAAGGATGCTGCCGATGCTCGGGCCGAGCTGAGAGGGGTTGCTGATCGTGAGAGCAGGAGAAGTGACTATGCCCGATGCAGATCCCGAAGGGAAACCCTCGAGGAGATCCATGATAGGGGCTTCGATATCTTAGAAGAGATAGAGCAGGACAGGGCGTATGAATACGACGTCGAATTTCTCGTATCTGATTCCGAGTATAATAGGGAAGAGGCCGATAGAGCCCAGTCCCTGAGGGAAAATTAGTCTAGGATTTTTTGTGTGCTTTGTATAAGACTCCCTGTGAGAGCACTTGTGAATGTATATTTGCAATATATATCTATATGAGAAAATATTTTGACACTTTCAATTTTCTTGTATCTATTCTCCTTTTGTCTTTGAATTTTAATCGTCGATAGTTGGTCTGACGAATTGGACTTCAAGGTGAAAAACCATTAGGTTTACAGATTGGCCCTGACGCTTGTTAGGCCAGCCCGTAGGCTCTCATGCCTTTTCCCTTAGGCATTTTTAGGCTGGCTCGTAGTCTCTTATGAATTGGTCCTTAGGCGCTTTTTAGTTGACCGTTTCGAGCTCAGTCCTCGAGTCGGGTTACGACTCGAACTCATTGACCCTTAGATTTTTGAATCGTCCTTAAGGCTTTTTAGGTTGGCGCTTAGGCTCTTACGCATTGAATCTGTACTACCTTTAATATAGGCTATATTTTTCCCTCATTAAAGATTTTTTGGAGTTTTTGTGTTCGTCCGACTCTTCGACGGTTCGATAAGAACCTTGATTATGAGCCGTTATGTGATGATAAGTGAGAGCCTCGGGAGGTTTCGCTCGACGGCTGAACTGTTTTGAAGCCTTTTTGTTGTTTGGAGCTGAAATGATCGAAGCTCTTTTGCTTACACCGAGGGTAGCCTATTATTTTATGGCGACGGTCGGGCATCCCCTAGTCGCGTTAGTTTGGCCGGAGCCTTCTGACCGTAGTCATCGTATTTGGTCGTAGCCTTTCAACCTTAGTTGTTGTGTTTGGCCGTAGCCTTTCGACCGTAGTCGTTATGTTTGGTCGTAGCCTTTCAGTCCCCGAGTGAGGTATCCTCAGTGTCTATATCGAGGGTAGCCTTTTGAGGGGTCTTACAAGTTCGAATATATAACCTTGACTTCAATATCGGGATTATGCCTTTTTTAAGGTTTTTTCAAATTAGACATGTCATGCTTGAGGTCTTACAGATTTGATCATACCCATAGGGCTTACAGATTTGATCGTGCCCGTAGGACATAGAGTTTTGGTGTGGCCACATGGAGGGCTTTCGAGCTTGAGGCCGCCCTCTTGGGGTCTTATGGCCTCAAACTTTGATAGCTCGATAGGGTGACAGTTGACGACAGTCCCCGAGACATCGAAAGTCTTTTGGCCCTGTAGCCTTTCTTTATGATAATAGCAACTTCGCAAAGTTTATGGTGGTAAAAGAAACTACTTTGATTATTTGGTACAAGTATACATAGTTGTCGTCGGGTGTTCATTATTCTAAACGGACACGGTTCATTTGACCGTTTGGCCCGATACATCATTTTCCTACTGAGACCCTCTTTGGCTTGTTTTGATTTCTTCGATGAGGCGGTCCCCTGGGGGGATTCCCCCCAGTATTCGAGGTTGCTCGAAGAGAAGCCTTGAATACTTGCTGAGTCTTCCTTAGGTAGCATATAGGTTTTGCCTCGTTAAAAACCCTGTCGGTAAAACCCATTTGGGATAAAATCCAATCAAAGGGAAAAAAAGCGTGACACATGCTTTAAAACCTAAGGTCTTTGAGTAGGAAGGTGCTTCGATTCTTTAATCAGACACCTGCACATAGGTTAGCTATAAAATGTAAACTAAAGGGAGACGGTCATACCTTAGCGTCGATGGCGTTCGAGCCTCGATATGTTTCAACCGCTTGTTCCGAGGACACAATACAGTCCTTTTTTCATTAACTCGGGTGCGACCGAGGATGTACCTTTCGACTGATACTTAGTTGTCTGCTTATCCTCTGGCTCCTTCGATGTAGAAGGTATTGATGCCGGTGCCACATCGTGCACCGCAAACATCTCCCTTGCTGCATGCTTCTCCCCGTATACCATTTTTATTCCGTCCTTTGTTGGAAACTTCATCATTTGATGAAGGGTTGAAGGCGATGCTCTCATGTAGTGTATCCATGGCCTTCCGAGTAAGACATTGTACCTTATGTCTTCTTCGATGACATGAAACTTGGTATTTTGGGTTGCGCTGGCCACATTGATCAGAGGGTGATCTCCCCTTTCGTTGTCTCGCTCACCAAGTTTAATCCGTTGAGGAATCGAGAGGCGGGCACGATCTGGTCGAGCAGTCTGAGTTGTTCCACTACCCTCGACTTGATTATGTTGGCTGAGCTACCTGGATCCACAAGCACACGTTTAATTCGAAATGCATTCACAAGAAAAGAAATTACCAATGCGTCGTTGTGAGGCTGAGAAAGGGTCTCAATGTCCTCGTCGCTGAATGTGAGAGCGTCCTCGGGTATGTATCCCCGAGTTCGCTTTTCCCTGGTGATGGTTATTTTTGTTTGTTTGAAAACTAGTTCCTGTGGGATGTCGGTTCCTCCCATGATCATGTGGATGATGTGTTGTGGCTCTTCTGCTTCATTTTTCCTGTTTGCCTCTCTTTCCTGAAATTGAATTTTAGCTCGGTTGCTGAGGAACTCTTGGAGGTGTCGGGCTACTTCCTCCCGGAGCTGTCAGCTATCTTCGGTCCTGTGACCGTGTGTGCCATGAAACTCACATATCAAGTTATGGTTCCTTTGCGATGGATCTGATAGTATGGGTTTCGGCCACCTAGTGTCATTGATTTTACCTATGGCCGTTATGATGTCCGAAACATCAATGTTGAATTTGTACTCAGATACTCGGGGTGCCTCTACCGTCCCTGCGTGTTTGTTGAAGTCGGCTCTACCCACGAGTCCCTGAGGATTATGACCTCGATCTGCCCTACAGTCGTTTCGAGGTATGTTACGCCTTGGGGCGTTTCTTCGATCTTCAGTGTATGGTTGATACCTTTCTTTATTTGGCCTTAGTTTCTTTGCCATGAGCCTGCTAGGGTATACCGAGCCCGAGGGGGCTCCCAGTTGGTCGTCTTCGACCCTAATCTTTGATTGATATTGGTTATGGACATCCGCCCAAGTGACGGCGGGATACTCTACCAAGTTCTACTTTAGTTACTTAGAAGCTATTGAGCTTCGTTCATTCAATCCTTGGGTGAAGGACTGCACTGCCCAGTCATCGGAGACCGGCTGTAATTCCGTTCGATCCATTTGAAAGCGAGATACAAATTCTCGTAGCATCTCGTTTTCTCTCTGCTTGATTTTGAAGACGTCAGATTTCCTTGTAGAAACCTTGATGGCACCGATGTGTGCCTTTATAAAAGAATCCGCCAGCATGGCAAATAAATCTATTGAGTTCAGGGTTAGGTTGTGATACCACATCATAGCCCATTTTGATAACGTTTCTCTGAACTTTTTCAACAGGATGGACTCAATCTCGTCCTCCTTCAAGTCATTTCCCTTCACGAAACAAGTGTAGGTAGTGATGTGATCGTTGGGGTCCGTGGTCCCGTTGTACTTCAAGAGATCGGGCATTCTGAATTTCTTCGGGATGGGCTTCGGAGCCGCACTTTACGGGAATGGCCTTTGCACAAATTTCTTTGAATATACACCCTTTAGAATTGGGGGTGCGCCTGGGATATGGTCGACCCTTGAATTGTAGGTTTCCATTTTTTTATCGTTGGTTTCTATCTTCTTTTCGCCCGATTCGATCCTCTTCGTGAGGTCCTCGAGCATCTTTATAATGGGGAGTCAGCTCCTGATCCGTTGTCGCTCGACCTCTCCGTTGCCGGTTCGACTCGACGAGCCATTTCTGGTGCTGCTGTACTTGGAGTTTTTTATGGCTTTGCAACTGAGCAATCGCCAATTGTTGTGCCTGCAACATTTCAAAAATGACGTGAAGGCTAACCTCTCTTTCCTCTCAAGCTGGAGTTTTCTGAACCTCCTATTTGTTTTCTCGGTGTGCACCCCCGTTAGTGCGAGATTTTATATCGACGTGTTGGTCTTTGCGTGATGATAGGCTATAATTGTGTATTTTAGTCGCTTATTACACTCTAATTTATTGCACTTTAATTGAGTTTGAGCTCTAACCGCTAGTGTTTTGCACTAACTGTGTGTTTTATGCCTTGTAAGAGTGATTCCGAGCTATATAGATGTTATGGAATGAATTCAAGTGATTTGGAGCTTTGAAGTCTGAGTAAAAGCCCAAGGAATTAAGTCGGGATCGTGTTCAGGGGTCGTTGTAGTGTAGTGGTGAGTATTCCCTCCTGTCACGCGGGTGACCCGGGTTTGTTCCCCGGCAACATCGCCAAAATTTTATCACGCCCAACTCTAGTCCTAAAAGGATAAGCGGTCGCTACAGATATAAAAGCAGTTAAGCAAATTTAGAATCATACAATTTAAGGTACTTATACAAGAGTCTAAAAAATGAGCCTAAGCGTCACAACCAAAGTACTCACTGTTCTCAAGGTATAACAAAGTCAAGAGATATTGCTTCAATTCAAAACACAACACAATGGCTCCTATTCCTAAAAAAACTAAATACACCCGGTTCAAACAAAACCCTTGGAAAAGAACCGCGGCACAAAGAAAAACCAAGGGGGAATTGCTACACTACCTAACAAAAGAAAATCTTTTTATTTTTGTTTTTTTTTCTTTAGACTTAACTCCCTCAAGAAAATTTTCTAATAGATCCATCGTCGGGAAAAGTCCAATCTTTTCTATTTTTGTAAAATAAATAAATTATTCCATTAAACTAACACAACTAAAATAGCATAGAAAGTCACCCAGACAATCTCCTCACCCCACACTTAACATTGTGCATTGTCATGCACACCCATGCATACAAGAGGGTAAAAGGAACTCCCTGGTAGGCCAAAGGCCAAAGCACTAGCATCTCATGGGTTACTCAGACTTCTCCCAGGCATGATCCTTCATGTGGGTACCTCACACTTAGTTCCAACCAATGGTTTGTTGTTGAATCCTTCCAATGGCTTTGCGTTCCATGCTCCTAAAAATAAAAAATCGACACTACAAGAATAATACCATAATAAATAAACTAAATTAAAAATAAAAAAAATAAACCTGGGTTGCCTCCCAACAAACGCTTGATTTAACGTCGCAGCACGATGTGAATCACTTTTTGCCACCATCGCGAGCTTATGAATTGAACCCCCAATTTGTCTTCAAGTTTTCGGTTATGCTCCAGTGGTGGTGGAACAAATCTAATTGGCCCAAGCAACCATTGTACTATTTTACACTTCTTGGATTTTAGATGAGGTATGTACTCCTGTCTTTCTGGTAAGAAAAATTCTAGGATGTAGGCACCTTGTTCTTCATTCCTTGACTCCTCAATTGGCTCGGATGACTCTATTTCCATATCATCATCCAATCCCAATGTGGCAAAATCTTTGGACTGAGGACTGATGCGCTCAAACACATGAACTTCAGGACTTTCAACATCCTCAACATCAATGATACTAGAGTCAACAAAATTTATATCCTTAAAGTCCTTGGCTGACTCTAGTCTCAGTTCTTCAACATCGACATCCTCAAATTGTAGTTGGTTAGGTTGTTGATGTTCTACTCTGACCTCCCCAATTAACACCTCAAATTCACGCTCTTCTTGGCTACTATCCTCAATATTGGCTTGTTGATCATTAAAAGCTCCAACCACTTGACTGGATTAAGCCTCCAAGTTGCGAATAGTTGCCTCTTGCCTTTCTATCTGCAATTTTTTCTCATTATTTTGTTTCAGAAGGCACTTTAACTTATCCTTGATCTCCTTCAGGTCCGCATCCCTGGGTTCTTTGTTCCTATTAACTTCACAAGAAAAAGAAGAACCATCAAAGTAAGGGATTGGGGGAAGATAAGAAATATAAGCACAACCATGAAAGTTCCATCTTGACCACCACACATATCACACACATTCCACACATAAGATTGAGTTGGTGCACATAACTCACTCTCGTGAATATTTTGATAATATTTCCCTAGGTGGTTTCCTCCACAATATGCATAACGAGGATCAAAAGTAGAATTATCAACATCCAAACTCTCATAATTCCATGATGCCATATTTTTCAAATTAACAAATACAACTAAAATAAAGAGAAAAAAAATCAAATATTAAAAAAAAAAATTCAAACATGAAAACTAGAAATATGTTGCGCGAGCCCACGTCCACGGGAATTGGCTCTGGTGTGTTCTCAAGGTTTTGCGGTGGTACACTAGCGCATGAAACAAATACATCATTATCTCCATGGTCCTCAGAGTCGTTGTTTTCTTGTGCATTTACTGAGTTGGACATGTTGACCTGAAATAAAAAATTCTTGGACAAGAAAAAGTGTGAAGAATAACTTGCGATTTTCAGCAAACCATCACTAAAACAATCACTATTATATTTAGCCCCACGGTGGGCGCCAATTTGTTTACCTTGAAAATGGTAATTACAATTAGATTTGATTTTTTGGTTCTAAAAATATGTGATTTATTTTAATACTAGTTGTTAAGCAATAGATGCTAAGTTTGAATTGAGAAAATAAGATAAGAATTAAATAGAGCAAAGATATGCAAACCACACTGCCCTAGGTCGGGGCTTGAGCTGACTGAGATAGGGCCTCGAGGTCGAGGCTTGATATTAACAGTTGATGGTCGATGGAGCTATAACAGTTCTATGGGCCTCACAGGCGGATATTTATGATCAATGACGAGTAATAAATGAAGAACAATCAATAGAACACAATAAATGTAAGCAATAAATCAAAGGGATCAACAGTGGAGAATGTTTAAGTTAGAGAATAGAGAATGTTCTTGTATTGAATATTGTGTGTGAAAGAAATGATAAGGGTCCCCTTTATATAGGAGGAAAAATCCCAACATAGTACATAAATATTTATTACAAAGATATGTAGCTGGTACAACTATTAAATGCCACAGTACAGACTTGTACTATTCTTGCAGACCTGGTCAACTCTAACCACGTACCTTTCGGTAGCTTCCCGCTCGTCCATGATAGCCCCTGATTTTCACTGCCCCGAGATCAAGTATGAGGAACCCTCGGGGTCGAACCTCGAGTTGTACCTCGAGCCTACTGAAGGCGGTCAGTGGAAAGCCATAATAATCATAAAATCGGTCTCTCTGGTTTTATCCGTATACATAAGTCTAAGTTAAGGACTACATGTCCTTAAATTCTGTGCTTGTAACTCTATTAAGGACCAAGTGTCCTTAATTTTTGAACTTCCAACTCTAAGTTCAGGACCATGTGTCCTTAAATTATGAGCTTGTAAGTCTAAGTTAAGGACTACATGTCCTTAGTTTTTGTGCTTGTAAGTATAAGTTTAGAACTACATGTCCTTAACTTTTGAACTTATAACTCTAAGTTCAGGACTACATGTCTTATTTTTTGAACTTGGAACTCTAAGTTCAGGACTACATTAGCGTAGCCGTCTTCAAATGGTTTAGACATGTCTCCATTAATCTCCAACTCTTTAAGAACAGTAAGGAATTCGAAAACATCAAGCTTTGATAGTTTCATGCAACTTCCAACTCGTGTGTTGCAGAGCTTTGGCGTAGAATCTTTTGCCACCATCCACTTTTCCAAAAAACCACAAATTCAAGAGCTCTAACCGTTTGAGTTCAGGGAAACCTAAATGAGTGATCATATCCATCCCAACAAAAGCGTTATGTTGAGGACGAGAACCCATAGATTGGAAAACGTAGATAATGTTGTCAGGGAATCTTTCTCAAGTTCGATGCAGAGAGAGAATCGAGGGTTTGGGAAGAAAAGCAATGGAAGAAAGGGTAAAAATGTCTTTTCAGATTAACTTTAATAGAGTAGTGGCTATTTTTGCTCAACATTAGAATTGTTGGATAAACAAAATACATATCACCTTGAATAGTGTCTACCCCATGCCATTTTTACCTAATACAGTGTGGTTTGGGTTTGGCAGGTTACGAGCCCACCAAGTCGATTAGAAGCCCTACTCACTAGGGTTTCAAATTTATCCATAAAGTTGTAATTTGATAAAATCTCACTAGGTGTTTATCGGGTGATTGACAAAAATAGTCCTATAAAGGCGGGTCTTTAAATATTATTTTCATTTTTTTAAGTATTTAGGAAATGACTTCGGTCCCCCACACACATATTTCCTGTCAAGGATTTCATTACCAGATCGATAGATTCTATGTAATATTTAATCTACTTATATTGTTAATTGTTCATAAACTATGTCTAGTTGGCATGAATTTCACTACTAGAAATTCAGCCAAAACCTAATGCGGCAGACCGATTTATTTCAGTGGGTCACAACACAGACCAAAAAACTGGCCGATGTAAGTCAATTTTTCAGAATATTTTTGTAACGACCCGACCGGTCATTTCGAGAATTTAAGCTCTGTTTGGTGATGTAAGGTCATAAACAGCTCCACATTGGGCATATGGACTTGTGTGCGTGGTTAGATTCAGTTGCCGGATAATCCCGAGTCGAATTAGGAGAGAATTTTCAAATTTTGATGCTTAAGTGAAGGAAGTTGATCGGAGGTTTGACTTTTGATTAAACGGCCTCGGAATGAGTTTTGGTTAACGCCAACAGCTTCGTATGATGGTTTTGGACATAGGCGTGCGTCCAGAACTGGATTTGGAGGTCCGTAGAGCAAATTGAGGCCATTTGGCGGAAGTTAGAATTTCGGTGATTCTGGCCGATAGGTGAAAATTTGATGTCGGGCTCGGAATGGAATTTTGGGAGTGGATGTAGGACCGTTGTGTCATTTGGGACTTGTCTGCAAATTTTTACGTCGTTCCGGGTTGATTTGATAGGTTTCAGCACGAGTTTGGATATTTGAGGTTTTGAAAGTTATAAGTTTGATTTTTGGTTTGATTCGGTGATTCGGGCGTTGTTTTGGGTGTTCCGAGGGTCCGACTGAGTTCGTGTGATGATATGTGACCTATTGGTGTAATTGGTTAAGGTCCCGAGGGGATCGAGATGATTTAAGATGGTTAGCGGGAAGTTTAAAGGTTGGAAAAGGCAGCTGGTGCTGCTGTTCTGATGTGGCCGTACCTGCGGATGGGGAATCGTAGGTGCGAGCTTCGCGGGTGCGGAAATAGTGCGCAGGTGCGAGCTAGGGTGGACCGGGAAGCCTCTTCAGGTGCGGATCTTTGGGGCGCAGGTGCGGTCCCCGCTGGAGAGATCATTGGGCGCAAGTGCAGACTGGAGCGCAAGTGCGGTTAGAGTTTCGCACCTACGGTCGCGCAGGTGTGGTTAAGCTGGTCGCAGGTGCGGAAGTCCTGGAAGATTCATTGTTACACCCCATGTTTTCGTACGTGAGAGTACGTCGTAAGTCAATTGATGTAAGCTCGGAAATAAGATTATATTTAGAAGCATATAAAGTAAGTTAATCATGTTACCTTGGAGGTTACAAATATTTAAGATCATGAATAACGAGTACCAAGAGGGTTGGAAATCTTAGAAGTTAAACCAATTGAAGAAAATAAGTTTCGTCGAAGGTCGACAAGTTTGGAATATTATAACATGTACTTTAGGGCGAGACAATGTTCTTAACATGATAAGGAGGTTATTCTATGAGTTATTTTTGTCGTATGGTAGTCGTGTGCTACGTTTTGAAGTAAAGCAAGTTGTGGAACAAAAGTTGGCAAAGGTCTTCACAAGTTACATTCATAATGTGCTGAAACTTAGGTCAAATGTAAATGAGATTTTCTTTCAATATACTTGGAATTATTGGATGATATACCAACAAAATTGAATATCTATTAGTCTAGTTTCCAACACATTAAACCGTTCGTCTATACGACATCAGAGTAGAGAGATATTCGTGTTTTAGCGAGACTACGCCAAGCAACTCTCTATGGGACCCACATAGGCGGTTTAAGACATATGGATATATATAAGATGCCTCAACCCCGTTTTTAGTCATTCTTTTTCAGTATATTCAGACCTTAGAACCCTAAAAACACTCTCTCAAGTTNTCCTATGATTTTCATATCAACCCTAGGTTATTTCAAGTCTTTCAAATGGATTACACCATATTTCAACATCAAAAGTTAGTTCTAGTGAAGAATAACACCTCTTTGAGGTTGTGTTGTCATTGAGGATAGTTGTGGGCTGTGTTTTTCTGAAATTTAAAGTTTTTGCTACTGGTTAAGATGAGTATAACAGCCTACTAATTGTGCTTAAGCTTTCTTGTATGTTGGTTAAGTTTTTAGGATAATAAACTACAAGATAATACTTGGATTAGCTTAAGTCACTTCTATGGTGTTGTATTGCCATTGAGGGTTGTTGTAAGCTAAATATAACTTGGATTTCAACTTGAAGCTACTGTAGGAGGTGTGTATATTATGTTCTTGCAGGTGCCTAAGGTTGTATTGATGTATTTTAAGTTAAATGGTTGGACTAGACATGAACTAGTGAATAAAGTTGCCAATTGAACAAAGCTGGAGTTGTGGATTGTTTCCTTTCATAAAAATATACGGTATAAGGATGAAATCATTGATGAATTACTTCATTATCATATTAGTGATGTTGTTAAGTTAATTTAAGAAGTCTATAAGGTATGATATGGTTTATACGGATTCCAATCGAGCTTGCCGCTCAAAATGATTGTTGAACTAATCGGAGAGTTTATTGTGAATTATATTGTTGTCGTTTGGGCTATTTGGTGACCTTTGGTAGCATATGGGATGTAGTAAAAACAGGGGAGGTGCTGTCCCTTTTCTTGTAGAATATTAGTTTTGAAGTATGAGAGTTACAATGCTTATGTGATGACGACGAAGTCGGGTTCTCATTGTGACGCAAGAAGATCATATTGAGATTGGTTGACGATTGGAGAGAAGATTGCAAAGGTATGTTAAGGCTAAGCTACGTCTTTCCTTTTAGCACGAATTCTGGGAAATTTTTAAGACGCCAAATGTAATATTTTACTATTCCATTGCTAGAAAGACCTTCTGTGAAAGGCATTGGGATCGTAGCTGAAGTATTTTTATGATGCTATTAGGTTGATATTTCACTCGTTCGGTTAAATAGAGTATTCGACATCTATATATGTCATTTTGTCTGATTTCTTAACTATATGTCCATTTATATGAATTCTTATTCGACTTTGGGTTGTGTGACTTAAAAATAAAGGCATTTAGTATTTGCGATCAATCCTTCTTCCTTGT